>CAUYQV010012806.1:0-97391 GCA_963574575.1 Galagoides demidoff | reverse complement strand
GAGGGGAGGGAGTGGATGGGGGGAGGGAGGGTGATTTGTGGGGTCACTTCTATGGTTTATCCTACAAGGGTACAAGTGAATCTTTCTAAAAGCAGAGTATGAATGTCTTAACTCAATAACTAAGAAAATGACATGAAGGCTATGTTAACCAGTTTGATGACAGTATTGCAAAATGTATGGCTTGGCGTCTGTGGCTCAATCGGCTAAGGCACCAGCCACGTACACCTAAGGTGGCGGGTTCAAATCCCCAGCCCGGGCCTGCCAAACAACAATGATGGCTGCAACCAAAAAAATGGCCGGGCATTGTGGCGGGTGCCTGTGGTCCCAGCTACTTGGGAGGCGGAGGCAGGAGACTCGCTTGAGCCCAGGAGTTGGAGGTTGCTATGAGCTGTGATGCCATAGCACTCTACCCAGGGGGATAGCTTGAGGCTCCATCTCAAAAAATAAAAATAAAAAAAAAAGATAAAATCATCTATTCTCATCTATGATATTTTATGAATTTCTGGGAGAAAAAGCTTATAATTCATGGTGATACACAGTAGGAATACATGAGTTCATTGAGAAGCCCCAAGTAGTTGTTGATCTAGGTCCAATACAACTTTATAATTGTAGATCTTAAGATTTAGAAATAAGAAGGAAACTCACCATTTGTTGGGCATCCATCAGTCCTCTCAACATCTGGTAAAGGATTTTCCCACTTTACTAATTGGGGAAACTGAGGCCCACATATCCTAAGAGAAGCCCTGTTCTTTGTAAGCACTAATGTTACTTTCTTCTCCCCTTTATCTCACTGAGTCTCATGGGGACGCTGTACACTTCAGACATCTGAATGTGTTTTTCCTTTTCTTTCTCCCAGAACTCTAAGAAGGAGCTGATGTGGAAGAGCAGCTGAGATAGTTGAAGATGACGACCACAGTAGCCACAGACTATGACAACATTGAGATCCAACAGCAGTACAGCGATGTCAACAACCGCTGGGATGTCGATGACTGGGACAACGAGAACAGCTCTGCACGGCTCTTTGAGCGGTCCCGCATCAAGGCTCTGGCAGGTGAGTCTCCTTCGTGCCTCATCACTGAAGCCCAGGATGCTGTTCTCAGGGTCCTTAAACACCATTCACCTTGTCCTTGCTACGGCTGCCTTGTGTAAAGATTGTCCCTCGAGAGCAAGGTGACCGTTTTGTAGGGTAGTCACTTCCATATTTGGAGAGCTATCACTTCTGATGGCCAAAATGATTCAGAGGACCGAATGTTATTTATAGCAATTCAGAAAGAGCCGCCCTAAGTTTGTAAGAATTCTTTTATTTTTTGATATGTCTTACATTTCGGAATATTGAAGCATGCTATACCTTACACACAAAAATATACAAATTAATGTGTGTACTTGGTGCCTGTGATTATATTATCTAATTGACCTGTACAATGGTTGGTTCATACCACGTACAAGGATTGTAGATCCGAAAAGCAATAGCTTAATCTGGTAAAGGGGCACTGACAGGTAAGTTTGTGATCACTTCATTAAAATTACTGGGAGCACATCCTAACTTTGTGATTTCTCATTTTTTTGTTGTGTAGAATACCTAGAGTACACTTGACAATGGCCCTGGTTGGGGTAGTGGGTTTTTACCCTAAAATTGCCATGAAAATCAGGAAAGGGTCCTATTACCTTGAAAACTTTAGCAGTTCTAAATATACATAAACCAAGGGACAAAGTGAAGTGTATTCAAGGTCCTGCATCTGTCCTTTGAGATTTCAACTGACATGTTTACCAAGTGGGAAAAGTGGGTTTATGATTTTTTTTCCTAACATCTTTATAATTATGAAAGTAAATCAGTCATGACCTGAGTAGATAAGTGTATCATGAATGCAACTCACGTTTTTGTTACCTTTACAGTGGAATCTGATTATGAAGCCTGTATCATTTAGAGTTGTCTTGATAGCAAGCAAAAGGAAGCCTAACCCAAAGTGGTTGATGTGACAAAGAAAATTTATTGGCCACGTAGTAGGCATATTCAGCCTTCAAGCAAGACTTAATTCCTGGGCTTAAATGGTGCGATCAGGATGCAGTTTCTTTCTCTCCACTTCTTGGATTCGCTTGCTAATGCAGGGTCTATTCACCAGCAGGCTCTATCCTGTAGTCCCCAGATGGCTGTCCTGGGTGCTGGGTCCCTGTGGCATTAGGGACACCTAACTTTCTGATTTCTCACAAAGGAAAAAGCATGTGATTTCCCAACAGGAAAGAGCATGCTTCCTGCTCCCTTAGAGGCTGGAATCAGTCTCACTGGCCTGCTTGATCATGATATGGGTCATGTGACCCTCCCACTGGAATTGGAACGTTGGATTATTGATTGACTTCATCTAAACAGGACACACTCCTAAAATGAGAGTTTGGTCGGTCCTGACCAAACAGTTTGGCCAGAAAATTTGGAATACAACAGGAAAGAGGGAGTGGGGGATGGATGTTGGGGATACAGCCAACTAAATAAATGCTATAGGAAATTATTCAGCTACCTTAAGATAATTTTTCCCTTGAGTGGTGATGATTTAAAGATCTTTTTTGAACTTGCCTCAATGAATAATTAATCAGTTAGTCACTCTAGAATTGAGGCCTTGTCTTTTAGCTCATTCATTAACAGGGATCCTTATAAAAACCATGATCCTGGCTTGTGCTAGTGGATTGATTTGTACTTGTTTCTTGAATCTTCATTTGAGTCTTTAGACCGGTGTGCTAGTGGAGGCTGATTACCTTTGATCACCAGCCTTTTACTTTCTGATTCCAGGCTATGTTATCCCCCCTTCTAAGGACCATTTTACTGCAAACTGTAGGGCAGTTCCTTGTCCTTTGTATGTGGTCTTTCCTGCAGTTTTGGAGGAGAAACCCCAGCTGTCCTTAGTGTCCATCATTTAGCTTAAACGTTCTAGGCTGTTTATCCAGGTTCCTGAATAGCTGATCATGGTAATAATAGCAACCACTCAACATGGTCCTTACTGGGTGCCAGGCACTGTTCTGAATGCTTTGTATACAGTAACAGTTAGCCTGTAATAATGCTATGGAAGAGATTATTATTGTCTGCATTGTGTAGATGAGGACTGTTGAGGCCCAGAGAGATGGAGAAGCTTGCCTTAGAGCACCCTGCTACTTAGTGGCTGAAGGCATGTTGACTGTGAAGTATATACTCTACTATTTTTCTATATTCATTAAAATTAAAAACTGATTTAAAGATCATTGGCTAAGAGTTTTGCTACTTGAATAAAGTTAAAAGGCTGAGCACAGTGGCTCACTCTTATAATCCCAGCACTCTGGGAGGCCAAGGCAGGTGGATTGCTGAACTCACCAGTTCGAGACCAGCCTGAGCAAGAGCAAGACCCCCATTCTAAAAATAGCCAGGCATTGTGATGGGTGCCTGTAGCCCTGGCTACTCGGGAGCTGAGGCAGGAGAATCGCTTGAGCCTAAGAGTTTGAGGTTGCTGTGAGCTGTGATATCACAGCACTCTACTAAGGATGACAAAGTAAGACTCTGTCTCAGAAAAAAAAGACAATAAAATAAACACGTTAAAAATATCTTTGAAAGCCCAGGAGTGCATCCCATGGCATAGGAGCAATTGTGAGTAATCATGGCAAGTTATTAAAAAGATAAGGTGTTGCTTCCATGTTAAACGGTTTTAGAGGAAAAATGAAAGAATTACATTCAGTGAATTCACAAGATACCAGAGAAACCATGTGTTTAATGGAAGAAACTATCTTATTAATTCTCTTTCTTTCCTGTTCTGTGGGACAGAACATCTCTGAGGCCTGTGAGAAACCACATGCTGATAGAAGGCGTTCCAGGGTTGGAAGAATAGTTCTAGCATTTGAGTGTGAATCAGAATCACCGAGGGTTTGTTTGACTGGTTGCTGGGCCAACCCCCAGAGTTTTTGACTCAGTAGGTCTTGGGTGGGGCGTGATAGTTTGAATATCTAATATGTTCTCAGGTGACGCTGAGGCCCTGGGCTAGGGATCCCATTTTGAGACTGGAATACAGTATTGATGGTCATGTAATTCCTTTCCTTGGGGGTTTGAGACCATTTCATCTGGACCAGACTAAAGTCTAGGAAGAAATAAAGTTTTAAACCCAATAGAGTCATGTTTAAGATAAATGTTAATATGCAGGGGTGTCGAAGGCTGACCACCGGACTTTGAGAGAAGGGAAATATCTTCCTCCCCCTTATAGGAGGTGATGTGATCGGCTGGTATCCAGCATGAGCAAGTGCTGTTGCAGGGTTTCTGTTAGGAATGCACATATTGCAGCAGGAAATCTTTACTCAGAGTAGGAGAAATATACATATCCAATTTCCTGTATGCCTGTAGGGCTCTCCGTATATATGGTCTCATCTAATCAAATTGAATTCTGAGGCAGATTTATAAAAGACAGTAAAGCAAGGATTCATCTTTTTGTGGAGCAGTGTCTCTTGTATTGGTAGTGTAGCTACCACCTCATGGTTCTGAATAAGTAGCTGTAAAGGCAACAGGGTGAGCTAAACTACTTACTACTAATTTTCACCCAATTTATAGGTACTTATTAGTCTATAACATATATATTCTTCATTTGAATTGTAAAAACCGTTCTTTTTGATTTTACTTTCCTTCATCCTCTGTGTCACCCTCAGGAATTGCTGTTAACTCAGTATGGTATAACAAGAAACATACTTGGTCTTTGTCCCGGGTTGCTGGCACAGAGCTCCTAAAATTCTTGGAATTTCCTGAGTGATAGGAGTGTCACAGTGAATCCCTTTCCTCTTACCTGAGTTTATACTAATGAGCTCACTGGACAGGGGGCAGCCTCTCCTCCCTGTGTAGCCTTAGGTTGAGGCTGCTCCCCAGAGACCTGGTGATTGGAGGGTTGAAACTTTCAGCCCCATCCACTGATCCGTGGGGAGGTCATGTGGGGTGGACAAGGTGACCTGAGAGAATATCGAAGCCACCCCCTAACCCAGAACCTTGCCCCTTCCATTTGGCTGTTCCTGAGTTGTGTTTTTTATAATAAATTCATAAACATACTTAAAGTGTTTTCCTGAGTTCTGTGAGTTCTTCTAGCATATTATTGAACTGACACCAGAATCTGACGCCAGCCAGGTGGTCAGAAGGCAGGTGACCTGAGACTTAAAATTGTCATCTGACACGGGGATGGTCTTATGGGACCAAGCCCTTTATCCTGTGGGATCTGGCAATAACTTCAGGTAGATGGTGTGAGAATTGAATCACACTGTACCACACCCAGTTGGTGTCAGAGAATCAGGCTCCTAAGATACTGCACAGAAGAAGTGTTACCTCTAATAATAGTATGTCACATGTCAGTTGTTGTTTTTGTTTTTTGGGTTTTTTTTTTTAAGAGATAGTGTTTCACCATGTTACCCAGGCTGGAGTGCAGTGCTTGTTTATAGGGACACTCATGGTACACTACAGCCTCAAACTCCTGGGCTCAAGCGATCCTCCCGCCTCAGACTCCTGAGTAGTTGGGACTGCAGGTGCATGCCACTGAGCCCAGCTATATCAGTTTTTAGTAGAAATCAGGCTTGCCATCATTTGTCAAGTTCCAGTATATCGTTACAAAGATAAATCAGCCTGGAGTTACGTCACATCCATTGCCCAACTCTTTCCATGCTTCTTAAATGTTTTTGCTTGGGAATCAGTCTGGCTCTTATGCCTGTCACTCATCACCATCTGTAGCTCCTGCGTAGCTAGAACGATCAGCCTGATGACCAAAAGGAAGCCCAGGGAACTTGACCTGGAGCGCCTGGCAGGAGTAAAATCAGCAGCTTTTCCTCAAAGTATAGAACAAGTTCATCTGAAAGCTTCCCCCTCACACAATTGGGTGAAGAGAGATTCTCAGAGACCAGCCTGAGGAAGAGCGAGACCCCAACCCGGGCTCTAGTGGAAATAGAAAAACTAGCTGGGTGTCATGGCAGGTGCCTATAGTAGCTACTTGGGAGGCTTAGGAAAGAGGAATGCTTGAGCCCAGGAATTTGAGGTTGTGGTGAGCTATGATGCCATGGCACTTTATCCAGCATGACAGAGTGAGACTCAGGAAAAAAAAGAATTAAATGTGAATGTGGAGTGAAAACATGATAGCTGGCACTTGTCCCCTTCTGTTACCGTCTATAGTTCAGAAGGAAGATGAGAAGAGCATCGGTCAGGCCTGTTGGAGGAAAGAGACTGCGTCGTGTGGATTCAGGCTGAGGCAATGCACTGCAGTGTGATTTTTTCATGTCTTCTGTAAATGATTTCCTGCATCCCAGGGTGGCATGCCCACATTCCTGAACTCTGACCAGTTTCTCAGTATTGTGGAACATGTGGTTATTCAAAATAAGCTGAACTTTTTGGAAACCAGCATTTTATTTGAAATAAAAAGAAAACAAAACTTTAATCTTTTAAAGAAGTTTCAAAGGCAAATATTTTCATTTTATAAATGAAGGGTGTCTATGATTGTAGCTTATGTTTTTTTGAATCAAACACAAATTGGGGGAGATGGGGAAGAAATATTTTTTTTAAATCTATAATCAGCTTGAAAATACTGATAAAAGTAATTAGAATTAGTATCTTTATATCAATACTCATAAGTAATGAAGGAAAAACCCTGGAAGTATACACCAAGATGGTCACTGTTTCTTCCTGAGTATTTGGATTTTTCCTGAAATAAAATATGAACTATTTTGAATTTTTTTTTTATTAAATCATAGCAGTGTACATTAATACTATCATGGGGTACAGTGTACTGTTTTTATATACAATTTGAAATACTTTCATCCAACTGGTTAACATAGCCTTCATGTCCTTTTCTTAGTTATTGTGTTAAGACACTTATATTCTACATTTAGAGAGATTCACATGTGCCCTTATAGGATGAACCATAAGCGTGATCCTACCAATCACCCTCCCTTCACCCATCCTCCCACCCTCCCCTCCCCTCCCCTCCCTCTCCCCTTTCCTCATATTCCTGGCCTAAAATTTATTTTGGAATTTTTTAAAAAGCATGAAAATCATCTTAAACGTCTAATGCTAGATTCAGAAATTTCTATGTTTTTTCCCCAAAAAATAATGGCATAGGGAAATGTAGTAGAAAGTCTTATATAAATGTGCATTTTGAAAATATGACAGAAATTAAAAATGAGATTACCTTGTGAGTTGTCACTTATTAATATTAGCCAAAATTTTGTCTAAGAGCCTTTTTGCTAAGCTATGGACAAGGCAAAAGAAATTGACCATTATTGAGAGAGCATTAAAACAGCTAACAGTAGCCATTTCCATCCTGTACATTACATGTGCAGAGTAAATCACAATTGTTAATGGCTGTATCTACAGGCCTTGCTCCCTTTAAACATAGGCATTTATCTGAGTGATCAAGAATTTGGGGCAGGGTGCAGTGGCTAACACCTGTAATCCTAGCACTCTGGGAGGCCGAGACACTGAGATGGGTGGATTGCATGAGCTCATGGGTTCGAGACCAGCCTGAGCAAGACTCCATCTCTAAAACTAGCTGAGTGTTGTGGTGGGCACCTGTAGTCCCAGCTACTCCGGAGGCTGAGGCAAGAGAATCGTTTAAGCCCAAAAGTTTGAAGTTGGGCTCTTCAAAGCTTAAAAGTCACAAACTATGATGCCAGGACATTGTACCATGAACGACAGAGTGACACTCTGTCTCAAAAAAAGAAAAGAATTTTTGTATAGTGTTTAAGCAGCTAAGCAATAATTTATTTGAAAAATCCAGATCAGCACTGTTCAAAAGAAATCTAACACTTGCCACATGTGATTTTAAATTTTCTACAGACAATATTTAAGTAATCAAGGTATGTGGACTATTATAACAACATACAATTAGCATAAAAAGTTATTAATAAGATAGTCTACATTTTTTTGTACTAAGTGTTGAAATCCAGTATGTGTTCTGTTTTACACTGTAGCACATCTCAAGCAGACACACATGTCCAGTCACTACTATTGGATTGTATAACTTGACTGTCTTCATGTAGACATTTTTCACTGACTAAAACTTTTTAGATCCTGCAAAACAGATGTGGGCTTTAAAATACCCATCAAGTGTTTGGTCTTGGGTCTATTTATAAAAAGCAGCAAGTAGTTGGCTCCTTAGTAAATGTCAATTTAATTGTTAATGAGGAATAATACATCAGTTGAATAGTTATTTAAAAAATAAACACTTCTTCCTTTTGTTTTTTTCTACTACAAGGCTTTTTAGTGAATAGATATAGCAACAATGATCAATTCGTCACCAACATCTATACTCTCGCTGTTTCAGCTAAAAACTTAAGCAGAATATCCAGGCAGCTGTTCTCAAACACTATTTTGGGTGCAGAAGATTCAATTGAAGCATACTTGTCAAAACTGCATATTCTTCTTCTATAAATTGAAATTCACCACTATAGGGTGGAACCCAGCAGTCTGCATTTTTAATAAGTCCCCATGTGATTCTGATTTAGACCACACTTACAGAAACATTTTCCTAGGACATGGCCTAAGGGGGCTCAGTTAATATTTAAATCCTGTTATCCTTGAAAATTCCCAGTGAAGGGAAAATCAACTTTTTATCTCCTTTAAGATATCTGTCTAGCCTTTCCCCCAGTAAGTCAGTCGTAGTTTATGTTTTGATATCTTGATAACTAAGAAGGCTTAATGTTCTCCCCAAAAGGAGTACTGTGCTGTCTCCTGGCAGGTGCCGCACATTCTTCTTGTAATCCCTGGCCTCACTGTAGCCCCTGTCTGGATGGATCCTCTCCACTGTGGAGGTGACTAAGGTCCTCCCCTTTAACCTCCACCACTGTTTGGTCCTTGTAATTTGTAATCTCAAGGAGGGAAGACAGTTTCTCTGCACTTCAGTAAGCCCTGTAGTGCTAATTAAAATTAGTTGGGGACACTTAAGAAAGTTATTTCCCAAAGCATTCTATAGTTGTAAGTAAAAACTTTAAGCACAGGGTTTTCTCAGGAGGAAAAGAAGTGGAATCTATATTGTGAGAATTAGAGCAGAATTTACCATCACTTTCTCCAAGTTGACTGAACATTTCAAGCTATTGTTGTTATTAATCTCAAGTTAACAGGTGTACATATGGATGGAGGGAAGCCTGTTTATAAACCATCAAAGATTTCTAAATTTGCCTTTTTGGAGAGAGATCTTACTGCCTTTTCTGCCCACAATCGTGAGTTTTTAATTAAGTGATCTGGATATTGGTTTTATGTAGGGTATTTTATGGTCACCTGTAATGTGGTGGTTTTACTTAGAAACTTTCCAGAGTAAGACTGTTAATCCATAGTCAACACTGCCATCGTGAATAAATAAACAGATTCAGTAATCCCCCTCTTATCAGATACATTCCAAGACCTCCTCTGGATGCCTGAAACCTTAGGCAGTACTGAATCTAATTACTACCAATCAGAACACATTTCTTTCTTTTCTTTTCTTTTTTTTAAAGGTCAGGGTCTTGCCTTGGCTATGGTGCAATCATAGCTCACTAAAACTTAAACTCCTGGGTTCAAGTGATCTCCCACCCTAGCCTCCTGGGTGGCTGAGACTACAGGTGCTAGCCATCATCATACCCAGCGAATTTTTCTTACTTTTTCATAGGAGCAGAATCTCACTTATGTTGCTTAGGCTAGTGTTGAACTCCTGGCCTCAAGTTATCCTCCCACCTCTGCCTCTCAGAACATTGAGATTACAGGTGTGAGCCATCACTCCCAGCTGCAATGTGTGTCTGTTCATGTCTTCCACCTACAAATTTAGTATTACCTCTTCTGTTTTACTCAGCAGTTATTAAACACTATCGCTGTAACTTTTGCAGTTAAGAGGTGCAACAACACAAGATTCTTTTATCTATGGATCTTAGCAACCTCAGCATAGGAGTTTTTTTCTTTCCTAATTAAGTCAAGAATTTTGTTCACATTTTCACTTAAAGGAATCACCTTACAGCTTCTCTTTGTCATGGCCAAATTGCCAGCATTAATACTCTTGTGATCTGGGGCCATTATCAAGTCAAATGAGGCCTCCTTGAACTCAAGCAGGGTGATGCCTTGACAGTCGATCTGATAACAGAGAGGTCTACTAAGTGACTAACAGGCAGGGAATGTAGACAGCGTAGATACCCTGGACGAAGGGGTGATTCACTTCCTGGGACAGCATAGGATTTCATCATGCTACTCACAACAGCATGCATTTTAAAACTTATGAATTGTTTATTTCTGGAGTTTTCATTTTAATATTTCCAGATCGTGCTGGGCTACAGGTAACTGAAACCATGGAAGGTGAACCTAAGGCCAAGTGTGGACGGTTGTGTGTGCGTATAACATTTGACGTCCTTCTAGTGAATGTTACAGAGCTACCCTACTATTGAATACACAGAGCAATATTAAAACATGGTCTGGAATGGTCTAATTAGGAAGCTGAAACCTATTTACATGAGAGTGTATTTGCATACCAGTGCCAAAAAGTAGTATAGGTTATTAGTGCTATAGTAATTTAGAGGGAAAGACTGATGTCACACACACAAGCCCTAATCATTTTTTATTTTTTTTTAAAGATAGAGTCTCACTCTGTCACCCTGGTAGAGTGCCATGGCATCATAGCTCACCTCAACCTCAAACTTCTGGCCTCAAGAGATCCCTCTGCCTCAGCCTTCTGAGTAATTGGGACTATAGACACCTACATTATGCCTGGCTGGCTTTTCTATTTTTAGTGGAGATGGGGTCTTGCTTTTGTTCAGGCTGGTCTCTTAACTCTTGAGCTCAAGCAATCCACCTGCTTTATCCTCCCAGAGTGCTGGAATTATAGGCATGAGCCACCGCACCTGGCCTTCTAGTCATTTTAAGAGGTAAAGTCTAGTAACAGAAAGAGCACTGGAACTTCAAGAGAGGAGACTAAGACTTACAGTGATTGCTTCAGGCCAGGTTGCAGGTCTCCAAGGACCCTCTCATTGAGACAGAAAGTCTGCTTCAGGCTGCTCACGATGCTATGCTGTCTCACACTCCGACTCATTGTCAGCATCAGACTAGGACTTTTCTTATACGCCTAGCAACTCTGTTCAGACTAACACTTTTATGCCCTTAAGCAAAGAGAACAGCTTCTTGCATGATGGAATGGGCTTGTACGGTTGGATTAACAAGGATTTAATAGCAACCCATTATTTCTCTTATCCACTCTTAGTCTAGATCCCTAAATGATGCATTATTTGTGAGAGAGAGGCGTGGTCCCTAGCACATAGTAAATATCCCACCATTGCTTGCGAAATCTGAGTCTGAAAGAGCGTATCATATCCAAGAGGTTCATGAGAGCTATTGAAGAGAAAGCCTTTTTAGGTTATTCCATGTAGTTCGGGATTCTACCCTCAATTATTTGTCACATACGAATGGCTTCCATAGTTTTCTGACCATAGAAGTGCAGGCATCTTCTTCTTTTGGAGGATGAGGTTTCCTCTGCTTTGCTTTCCCTCCCTTCCCTTTCTCTCCCTGCTGTAGACCCAGTGTCCTCTTGCTTTTGAAATCAGCTTGGATTCCTGCTATTGTTCCTAGATTGCACCGCACAGTTCTGTTTGCACCTCAGCAGTAGCTGGAGTCTTACAGTAGCTGAGTGAGTGATCCTGGCTTGGGAGAACCAGCAGGCAGCAACCTTGTGAGAGAGAGTCTCTGACTCTTCCTGTCCTTCCTGAAACCTCCTAGCTACATATCCATCCCCTCTCCCTACCCAGCCCCCATTCCAGCCCTTCATTCTTCTAGAGCCTGGGTTCTCCATCCTTCACCCCAAAGAATTTCTCTTTAACCTAATTCCCTTGTTTATCTTTTACTCCACCCCTAATCTTTGT
Organism: Galagoides demidoff; assembly: GCA_963574575.1. Classification (NCBI taxonomy): domain Eukaryota; kingdom Metazoa; phylum Chordata; class Mammalia; order Primates; family Galagidae; genus Galagoides; species Galagoides demidoff. The sequence goes on along the minus strand of CAUYQV010012806.1, from coordinate 85,556 downwards.
CCGAACTTGTCTCCCCTCCCTACCAGATTACTTTCATTCACTCAGACTCTTACTTTTGAGGAACTAACTCCCATAGATTTCATTGTTGATTTATGATTGAATGTAGAGATTATAATCTCTCTTCACTTGAGGACTGCCTGTGTAAGCAAAAGAGGAAAAACTTCTGTGACCTTTCTGCCGCTTTTTTATCCCTGTCTGCATCTGTGCATTCTCTCTTTCCTCTCTCTGCCTATTACCTTTATTGAGATGTAAGTTTTATATCATAAAATTTCTCCCTTTAAACTATACAGTTCACTATGTTTTTATATGCTCACAGAGTTATGCAGTGTTAACTTAAAAATCATACTATTTGTACATTTGGGAAGGAAAACTTAGCAAAGGATTACAGCCTGCAAGGTGGCCATTCTGATAGGCTGCATCAAAGCCTGGAAACAGGCACTTTGGGGGAGGGGAGGACAGGAATTTTTGCTGAACAGATTAAAGGAGGAGCTATGAATATTAATGAAGGAGGTCTTCATACGTGCACATTGAATAAACACCCATGTTACATATGATCCGTGTTCACTTTGGAGTGGTGACTTAACATGTAAATGTATTACAGTTAGGCCCTAAAGTTAAAAGGTAAAGCAGAGACATGAAGACGTGCAAGTGCACAGCCTCTGTGAAACCAGCCAGAACCAGTGTATGCTAAGTGTGGTCTCTTATCAGGAGAAAGGGACGGTCTCTTGTCTAATCAAAGCTATGGTTATGGCTTGTGGAATAGGGGTAGAAGGTCTGTCAACATCTGGAGGTGGATGAACTGCACTTGTTTTAATAGTGCTCATCTTGAGGCCAGTGATCGTTTAGCTGCTAAAGAAAAAGGAAAACCTGGTGGCATTTAGAACACAGGTGGTTTCTTCTCTAAGTATAGGGGATCTGTGACTTAACCCTCACCTGTATTGCCTTAGGTCTTATTGTAACTTGGTATCTTACTGCCACAAGGAATCTGTTTGGTCAGTCTAGTGATCTCCTCTTAACATGAATGCTGGCTAGTTGTGTCTAAATTGCAAAAGGAGGCGCGGCATAATGAGGTGTGTCTGACCTTCCATCCTTTTATGGCTGAGAGAGCAGTTTTTAAGATTTCTCTGGGGTGCCTGTGGTCAGGAAGGAGTCCTTTCAAATGGTTGAGGGGCTTAGAATTTTATTTTCAGTTTACCATAACACCACTGTATAATTCCAGAATGTTTTGATCACCCCAGAAAGGAATCTCATACACTTTATCAGCTCTTCCCTTGCCCTAGGCAACCAGCAGTCTACATTCTGACTCTGTGGATTTGTCTCTTTGGGACATTCCATATAGATGGGATCATACGATATGTGGCCTTTGGTGACTGGCTTTTCTCATGTAGCAAAACCTTTTCAAGGTTCATCTGTGTTGTAACGTGTACTTCATTTCTCCATCTATTCTCTTATATATGTCATCGTAGTGGATTAGTAAGAAAGAGGAGAAAATACTCTATAAAAGTTACCAACACCATGATGCTATTTTACTTGGAGGTTGCCTGGGAACAGATGGTCGATCTGTTGTAGGCTGCTGAAACTGCTGCAGTCTTAGGAAGTTTTTCGTTTAGCCAGATGTGGTCATCATAAAAGTCTGCTAACTGATGGGTGTTCAGTGCTTCATATGGTCATATTTGTTGCCTTTATTAAATTGACTTACACAGTTTAGCTCCTTTCCCAATTATCTACCAAAGTAGACCTGTGAGCAAATAACCATCATAGGAAGATAAAAGGAAGAAGTTTTATTTATATCCAGGTCATTTATGTAGTCTAAAAATAAAACATGTCATGCAGTAAGAGCAAACTGAAAATGTCACACAGTATGTTTTTTAATTTAGCAATGCAATTCAGATATCTAAGATTTGATTTAACTACCATCTTCTGTGATGCCATTTAATTTAATTTTCTAATTAGTAGAGAAGATTGATGCTGGGTAGATGTTAAATAGATTCTTAAATTGCATTTTGATTTTTGATACCAAGTCAATTAAAGGAAATGAAGTTTTTATTATAAAATATAAAGTTGTCAGTAGTTTGTTTTTTTGTTTTGTTTGTTTTGAGACAGAGTCTCACTATGTTGCCCTTGGTAGAGTCACAGCTCACAGCAACCTCCAACTCTTGGGCTTAAGTGATTCTCTTGCCTTAGCCTCCCAAGTAGCCAGGACTACAGGTACCCACCAGAACACCTGGCTATTTTTTTTTGTTGCAGTTCTCATTGCTGTTTAGCTGGCCTGGGCCATGTTTGAACCCACCAGCCTAGGTGTATATGGCTGGTGTCCTACCCACTGAGCTACGGGCATGGCTGCCTAAGTCAGTAGTTTTGACATGATTATATTCAATAGTAATCTGGTGGGTAGGGGGCCAGATAATGAGGGAGCTAACTATTAGATCAATGTCTACTGATTGGCTTCTCTGAAAAGAACTCCACATTCAAAACTATTTTTGTGGCTGGGTATGGTAGCTCATCCCAGTAATTCCAGTACTTCAAGAGGCCACGGCAGGAGGTTTGCATGAAGCCAGGAATTTAGCCTGAGCAGCACTGTGAGACCCCATCTATAATTTAAGAAAAAAAAATTATTTTTGGTTAGGTCTTTCTGGTTGGAAGAAAAAGAGATTCACTTGAGTTCTTTGAATAAAAAAGATACGTATGTGGTAGAGTTAGAGGAGGAGAAAAGGAGGGTTATTGCCAAGTTTCAGGCAGGCGAAACCTGGAAAGCCATGTGGCTGTGGCTGCTGTTGGGCTGCAGGTATCCCTGACTTTCCCATGTGCCCCCTTCACTGGAGCCCCCTGCTTAGTAATAATATCTGCTGCTTCATAAATCAGCTCCCATGTGGCTTTGGTGTGCTGTAGTTCTAATCCCACCTCTTGCCAATCTTTTATCTTTTGACCTCATCGCTAAATGACTAAATATCCTAGTTTTCTTCTAGTTGAAATTTCTGTAAGGAAGAGATGGTGTTTGATTGGCCCAGATACTTTTTTTATACCAGGTCATGGCCATCTGGACACTTGTCTTTAGAAGAAGTAGTGGAAGAGGAAGCTGTATGTACAAAACATACTGGCTCCATCCATCCATAGCTCACAGGGCATTTGGCTGACAGTTGGAGAATATCGTTGACATGTCTAATGTAGAAGCATTGGGGTATGGAAGGAAGGCATTTTTTATTAGGACTTTCAAGGAAAGATATTGGAGTATTTTATATAATTAAGGGAAGAGCTAAACAGCCAATCCAAGGAAAGAACAAGGTGCATATGGCCCCCGAACAACAGAATTAAAGCTTTGCATCTCCCAATGCCTTTGTTTAGCTTCCTTGTGAGAGTGGACTTCTGTCTCTGCCCCGGACAGGTGGGTCTTCCAGATGACAGGAAGATGTGGCTGCCATCTGCTCCTGAGCGTTGCTGTTCACTACCTTCCCCATTTTTCTAGTTATAGTTGGAAATATTGGAGGTGTTTGGGGGGGAAAGTCTATACTTTGCTAGGCTTTGGTCAAGTGGCTGCTCATAGACCAGTGAACTGTAGCGTGGGGTGTGAAGGGGCGGAAGAGGATGGCAGGTCTGGAACTGCGGGGAGCTGTTCCTAAAGAGGAAGGAAGATGAAGATCAATTAACAATACATGTTTACAATGCATTTTTTTGTAGATTGAAATTCTTGATTCAGAGATAAAGAAGTTTATAAAATGGCAAGGTGACGTTCACCATTGTTAATTACTTAAAAAAAAAAAAGGAACCAGTAATGGACAGCTTCCATTATGGAAGATCTTTGAAAAGATAAAGTTAACCAAAGAGAAACAAACATTAGCATTTCAGTTTTTAGAATCTGTCTCTAATAAGCGGTTTGGTTTGTACCAAAGTTATTAAGTTGTGAATATTTGTGGTTGATTTTGTGACTTGGAAACAGGCTTTCCCTTGCTTTCTTCTTTGGGTTCTCAAGGACCAAGCATGTCAGGTGTCTGGTACTGGAGTGCCATTGCAGATTTTTTAGCACTATAGTGACATAAGTACCACATTATCATGTTCCTTACCTGTGTGTAATCAATCTCTTTTTAGGAAATAGAGTGGATAAAGTAAGCAATGAATTTATATGAAAGTATTATTGTGATACTTTCAAAAACCTGAATCTTAGCCTCTTCATCCTCTGGTTGATAAACACATCCATTTTCTATAATTCTTATCTCCTCTCTATTTTCATTAGTTAATCTTCAAGGGAATTTGCTTAGCCTTGATTTCTTTGCTGCAAGCCTGTGAATTTTTATAGCTCTAAGATAGTGACATAATTGGGTGATAGTTGTGTTCTTGGGTGAGGCTGATAAGAATTTTGCCATATAGGTTTAAATTTCTGCAGACTCCTTAGATTTCTTGAACATGTATGTGAAGTAGCTTTATTAGTCATGAGGTTGTGTCTGTAGGCGTCATGAGAAACAGATGGACTGAAGTCTGGGAGTTGCTGGGCCATTTGTTGGGTCCCAGCCCCTCCCTGCATTACTTGTTGTCTGTTGCATCTCCCTGTAAGTCTTTAGGAAACAAACCCAAGCTCTCCCCACGGTCTCCGGCCTGAGCCCCAGCCTCACCCTGCACGGTTCACAGTGACCATATCTCTTCAGGAAACTTCTTCTGCCCTTGTTATTCTGTACCATGCTCCCTGTGCATGCATAACTTCATGCATGGACTCAAGGGGGGTGGATTCATCTCCTCCCTCTAGCTGATTACTAAGCTTGAAAACAGTGACAGCGGTAATGTTTCTATGAGCGTTCCTTTTGCTCTGTTGTCTGGGCTAGAGTGCAGTGGCGTAGTCATAGCTTACTGCAGCCTCAAATTCCTGTGCTCAAATGATCCTCCCACCTCACCCTCCCGAGTAGCTAGATTACAGGAGTATGCCAGCACACCTGGCTAATTTTTAAAGTTTTTGTAGCAAAAAGGTCTCAATATGTTGCCCAGGCTGGTCTTGAACTCCTGGCCTCAAGCAATCCTCCAGCCTTGGCTTCCCAAAATGCTAGGATTATAGGTATAAGCCACTGTACCTGCCCGTCTCTTAGTGTTCCTTACAGTGCCTCATACAAGTCTGAATGTAGTGAGGTGCTCTTATTGAGCACTTTTCATGCTGAAGAACTCATTCATGGTCACAGCTACTAATCATCTCTTCATTTGGGTAAATTTCCTGCTGATTTTTGTGATACCTATCAAAGAGTTCCATGTGTTTTAAGAATTTTACATTAAAATATATTATAGGCTGGGCACAGTGACTCATGCCTATAATCCTAGCACTTTGGGAGAAAGAGGCAAGAGGATCACTTGAGCTCAGGACTCTTAGATCAGCCTGAGAAAGAATGAAAACCCATCTCTCCTAAAAATAGAAAAATTAGAAAAACTAGCAGGGAGTTGTGGTAGTGCCTGTAGTCCTAGGTACTCAGGAGTTTGAGGCAAGGGGATCACTTAAACCAGTGATTCTCAGCCTGTGGGTCGCGACCCCTTTGGGGGTTGAATGACCTTTTCACAGGGATCCCCTAAATACATCCTGCATATCAGATATTTACATTACGATTCATAACAGTAGCAAAATTATAATTATGAAGTAGCAATGAAAATAATTCTATGGTTGGGGGTCACCACAACATGAGGAACTGTATTAAAGGGTTGCAGCATTAGGAAGCTTGAGAACCACTGGCTTAAATCCAGGAGTTTGAGGTTGCTGTGAGCTAGGCTGATATCATAGCACTTTAGCCCCAACAATAGACCAAGATTCTGTCTCAAATTAAAAAATATATAATATTGTTTATTACAGTGCATGCATTACATTTAAAAAGTCCAAACACTACAGAAGTAGGTAACAAGTGTTTCTCCTTCCCCAAGCCCTTTCCCATTCAGTTTTCAAGGATAATGCCTTTTAAAATTTTGATGCACACTTTTTGAGTTTTTTAAACGTGTATTGTTAAAAAATACTATTATTGACTGCATGTTTGTGATTCCCACAAACTGATGTGAAATCCTAACCCACACTGTGATAGTGTTGGGAGGTAGGGGCCTTTGGGTAGCTAATTAGGTCCTGCGGGTGGAGCCCTTATAAGTGGGATTAGTGCCCTTAGAAAACTGGAGAGATGATCTCTTTACCTTGTAGAAACCCTACAGGATGGCTGTCTGTAACCCAAGAAGAGAACCTTCACCAAGAACCCCACGAGGCTAGCATCCCTACTTTCACCCTCTAGAACTGTGAGAAATAAATAGTGGTTGTTGACGGGACCCAGTCTGTGGTACTCTGTTTTAGCAGCCTGAACTAATACAAATAACCTCCCCCCCCAGTAATAAGCAGAAATGAGACCAGTTGATTCTTAGAATCCTGGAGTTTAGATTTTCTCCCACTAAAGAGTATTTGTCTTAGATTCTCATTCTTACAGTATCTGATCTACCTACTGTAATGTTAACTTAGTAGAGATGCTTGTGGAATTTGGAGGCATTGTTTTGTAGCTCAGTACAAGCCGTTACACAATGGGTCAGAGTACTTCACCCAGCCTCCTTTTGTACTACAAGAGTCTGACTCTGTAGGATTTTACCCTTTTTGGTTAGAAGAGCTAAGACTAAAGATGTAAGTTGTCCGTTCCCATCTTCTGGTTCCAGCGATGTTTCCTGGACTCTTCCACTTTTGCCTCTCTTTACCTTCCATATTGCCTGAGTATTAAAGGTACTCAGTGGACGCCATCTCTAAATAAACACTCACCCTTAGGTTGGCCTGCAGTTTGCTTGTTTTTTTTTTTTTTTCCTGTGCCATCATTAGCTTCAAGTGGGTGCCAGCAGTTGGAACTTGAGAAGTTTTCTAAATGCTGGTCACAGTTTTCCTCTTGGAATACTGTATTGTGATAAGGACATACAGGGTATTTGGTGAATATAGTGACCAAGCATGACAGAGAATGGAATGTTACCATTGTAGTATTTTACACATCAAATGCCTGATTTAATGCAAGAAGTAAAAGCCATTCATCTTCCCTCCGACTGAAGTACAAGTGGCTAGAGTGTTGTTGTCACTGTTGTTTTTTAACTGATGTGTAATTTAAGCCTTTTTCCCCCCTTGTGGTTCAACAACAGCAAAAACAATGTAGTAACTTTCTAATCCATGGCACTGGCAGTATGTCATTTAGCCTCATTAGTGCTGTGGTCAGTTTTTACCTTTTTTCTCTAACTAGGGACATAATGTTTGACAGTTCCATGGGTTGACAATCCTGAAGCTGTTTCACATACTGATTTTGGAGAAATACGTTTACGGACCATATTTACTAGCCCTTTGTCTTTACTGTGAATACAGTTATGTACCCAGAACTGGTTACTTGTCCAGCTTCTGTCTTGGGCCCCTAAATGCACCATTCATGGGATTGTACTCATTATCTCCAAGCATTTGAAGGAAGGCCAGTTTTAGTATGGATGCTTGTAAATAATGCAGAGGTATTCAAGACTGCCATGAGAAATACAGGGTGGAGGGGAGGCAAGTCTGAAGGATGCACTTGATACTGACGGGAAACCTAAGCCCCTGACACTGAATTAACAGGTGTGCTTGTGCCGCTTTCTTTGAGCGTTTAATCAGCTGTAATCTTCAGGCATGCCCGCGTGTGTTGTTTTTTTTTTAAACTCTCAAATTCAAGGAGCCATTTTAATTGGCACACCCATACAGTTACCTTCTGAACTGAATTTTATGATGGCGCCTGATGTTTCTATGTTTGTTTGTTTGTTTTTAACTAAATGGAGGACAGTTGAACCTATAACTGACTTGTGAGTTTTTTTTATTTTGTTTTTGTGACTTGTGATTTTGTAAGAAGTAATTTTCATTCATAATTATTGGTAAGAAATGTATTTTACACGGCAACCATACCTGTGTAACTCTACGTATGTATCCACACATACACATCTTTAAGTTTCACAGAGTAATGTTTAACTTGTACTATATGAGATGCTCTAGTATTTTCTATTCTGTTCCACTCTTTAAAATGCTAGTGATCCATTAATCAGATTTTATTACTGGTGGCGTTGGAATACCCTGTGAGAGCTGTCACATTTCGAAGTACACCTAAGTGATCTCTTTATTTTTAAGCTTTGTGAATCATGTTTATTAGAGTTTATTGGTTTGTTTTCATTTATTAACAAATGAATGAGTAAAAATACTTATTGAGCATCTGTTCTGTGCCAGGCACTGGGATTAGTGTTAGAAATATAGAGATAGGTGATTAAGTGAAAACAAGTCTGTGGTCAGCAAATAAGACTTTCAGCTCTCACAAAGGAAAGGCAGTGTCAGTAGACAGAATCAGGTTTCGGCCAAGCAGGCAGTGCCATGGATGGCACCAACATGCCTGGCTCTCTTAGGGAGCCATGAAGAACCACAGGAGCTCAAGGGAGGACTGTAGGAGTAAACAAGGAGGGCCTTGAATTCAGCCTCTGTCTTGTAGGCCAGTGGTTTCTAACATTGAGTTCAGGAAAACTATTTGTTACCTCAGTATGTTAAAGTGCACACTTGAACCAGCTCCAGGTGAAGCAGCGGGCCCTTCCCCTAGATTTCCACCCCCAGAGGCCCTGAGGCCCCTAATAACTTCACTTGAGTACCACTAATGTCAGTTTCGAGGGATGGCAGGACCCTACCCCCCTTTTGTGTCTGGATGATCCCTCTGGGGATAGTGGAAGAAGCTTAGAGAGGAGGGAGGTTGGGGGAGCCGTGTAGGAGACTTGTGTGCTATGCCAGGGAAGACACAAGGCTTTGAAACTGAGGCACTGGCTAAGAACTTGAGAAGGCAAGGACTTAAACTGTGGAATTAGAAGCCCTAGGACTTGCTTTCCAAGGGGATGGGAACGGGAGGAGGAGAGAAAGAAATCTGATTTTGGTTATATGAAGTCCCTGGAAGTTGGGTGCATTGGGTAGATGGGCTTTGTGTGAGGTATTTTGGTCACAGATTTGCAAGGCAGACTGTTGGCTATTGTTTAGATTTTTTCTCTCTCTCTTTCATTTGTCTGTATTCCGTCCAGCCTTTAGAAAGCATATAGGCCTGAGGCTCTTTTTTGGTCTGCCTTTGCACTTTGGAGGTCCTCTTAGGACCAGAGTACCTGGGAGTTCCTGGGTTTGGATTCAGACATCAGGGACTGTCTTGTCTCAGGGCTCATACTGAAAAAAGAAGAATGGCTTCAGAGCCTACTTTAGATCTCTGCTCTGCCACTTACTAACTATGAGACAATGGTCAAATTACTCCTATAGGATGAGAGTAACACCCACCTATGGGATTGTTGTAAGAGTTTAAAATAAAGTGGGATGTCTGCGCACAGTAGGCATGCATGAGGTGTTAATTATAACACTTCATTATGAAAATAAATCCTCTCTCCTCCCTGCAGGGAAGCCTTCGCTATTGAGAAATACTGCATAAATGCAAGGTGGGAAGATTGGGAAAGGTCAAGGTAGAAAAGCAAAAACATCCAAAGGGTATGTGGTCTGACGGCCTAAAGACACTGGTGACCTGTGACTTTGTTTGCCATGACGTTTAGAGGACATTTGTAACTTTCCGTCCTTCTTCTAGGAGGAAGAAAAAGCACTAAGAAAGACTTTGCTTTTAAATTTGAAAAATTACTATAGTCTTTACATTTGTATCTTTCCTTACTGCACTTCTCTGTTTTAGATATACATTAAGTGCAGATTAAAATGATCTTGCCTAATCAATCCTAAACATTTGTTGAGAGGATGATTTAAATTTAATAAAAATATTTTAAAACTTTTGATAAATTAACACCCCCCCAAAAAAAGAAACAAACAATGGGTTGGCGGGAGAGAGTGAAACTGAGATGGGACTGGGAGACTCTTGTTCCTTGGAAGGAGAGGGACATGCTCAGTGTAGAAAATCCAAGTCAAACAGGCTCTTACTGGAGGAGCGTTGGTCCTCCGTGGGGGTCATTTAGCCTTAGTGCTCTGTTTCTCTTTGTTGAAACAGCTGTGGCTTGGTATCAGGGGCTAATAAAGAAGAAATATTACTAGATTTCCAGGAGGATTATTTATAATACTTAAAATTTGTATATCACTTTCATCTTAGAGAGCATTATAGAATATTACTGTAATATTAATAACAGTCTTTGGTAGGGGGCATTATCCCCCATTTTACAAGTTTTAGTCTGAGACATTTTGTGTTGTTTGCCCTAGCATACTTTAGTGGTAATATAAATCAGAGGCTTCTGGGTTTCAGGGTAATAATTTTTATTTTTTAGAGACAGAGTCTTACTTTGTTGCCCTCAGTAGAGTGCTATGGCATCACAGCTCACAGCAGCCTCCAACTCCTGGGCTTAGGCAATTCTCTTGCCTCAGCCTTCCAAGCAGGCTAGTAATTTAAAGGCTCTGATACTTATCTTTGACCTGCCATTTCCAACCCTCTTAGAAATTGCTCTCCTTCAGATAAATATTTATAGGGCTCTGAATACCCTTAATTCATGAGGAAGGATCTTGTACCTCTCCCTACAATTACTCCATATGAGAGAGCTATGAGTAATCTTTGAGATACCTGAGTATCTCATTTGTGACATCAGTGGTGAGTGAGCTTACTAAAACATTTTCCAAGAGAGCCAGGCATTATCTATAGTTCACAGAAAGGCTGAGGGTTGATTATTAGATTTTCTTACAAGGTCATTTCTTTTTGTTTCTGACTGTCAAGCACAAGAGAAGCATGACCAGTTTTAAAACAGAGCCCTAAATGAGCTATTAAATAAAAGTCAGGCTGGGCATGGTAGCTGAAGCCTATAATCCTAGCACTCTGAGAGGCTGATGCAGGACAATTACTTGAGGCCAGGGGTCAGAGGTTCCAGTGAGCTATGATAACACCTCTGTACCCTAGCCTCAGAGACAGAGGAAGACCCTGTCTCAAAAAAAGACAATAGGCAAACATTTATTTGTGCTAACTAGTAATACTAAAAAGATAAGGCAAGGCTGGGTAAGGTGCTTTACACCTGTAATCCTAGCACTCTGCAAGGCTGAGGCAGGAGTATCTTTTGAGGTCAGGAGGCAGAGACCAGCCTGAGCAAATGAGACCGTTTCTACTAAAAATATGAAAAAAAAAAAAATAGCTAGGTGTGGTGGTACACGCCTATAGTTCCAGCTACTACTCAGTGGGCTGAGGCAGGAAGATTGCTTGAGCCCAGGAGCTTGAGGTTGTTGTGAGCTAGGCTGAGGCCATGGCATTCAGCCTGATGACAGAGCAAGACTATCTCAAAAAAAGAAAAAATATATAATATAGTTATAAAATATATCCTAGATATTATTTTTGGTGGGGTATACAAACAAACTTGAACAACATTTTTAAAAAGGGGTATGCTTTTATTTAAGAAAGGATAAAGTTAAATAAACAAAGGTACCTGAAGCCCCACTGAGTGACAGACACTAACTGAGAGTTTTCTTTAACATGCCTACTGGTCCATTGTTATTCTGTAGTTAGGAAAAAGCTGGAAGGTGGGCATTAAAATCTAGGGAAAACTTTTGTTAGGTACCAGAACTTTTTATGGCATTTGTAAAAGCGGATTCAGATGAGGATTCAGGTGAGGGTAGCAAGATCGTCAATACTGTTACTGTCAATACTGGGCTTCCTGGCTGCAACTTTATGGAAATCATCCAGTCTCTCTCAATCTCTGTTTCCTTATCTGAAAATGCAGGGTGGGCTGGTTGGGTTCTGAGGGCCCTTAGACCTCTAAGATTGTTTGCATGCTCCTAGGGAGATAGCGCACTGTTGTCCTCTTGTTACCAGGGTAAGTGTTGGCCTCTTTTCCCGGTGGTTTCTGTGTACACAGTGAGATGTGGACTGTGTATTGGTATAGGGATGATAGCAACCTTTGTCCTTCCCCAGGAAATAATAAATGCCCGGAGACTCTGACTCAAGACCTAGTCTCATGTTAATTTTGTGTTAATGTTTTATGTTTGATGAGTCAGAAATACAGGCTCTTTTGTTGAGTGTCATTAACAAGTAGTGTAACTTTGATTATAATCACTTCAAATTATAGTCCTCTTTTCTGTATAATGATTTTTGCCATTAGCCCTTCCATAATCTTTAATAAGCCAACTACAAGGACAGTGTTTTGATCAGCGAGAACCTTGGTCCGTTGCTTCATGACCCCTTATTAAACTAAATTATCTCAAACAGCGAACCACAGAAGTGCCCGCACTGACAGGGTATGGGTATTCTTTAGCTCGGTGGGCAGGCCTAAGTATTTCAGAATACTTGACGACGAGGGTATCCCAAAATTTTCAGAATAAGAAGACTTTTCTAATATTTGCCCAAGGCAGAGTCTGTGTACATGCAGGCCATCTCATGTGTACATGGGTGCACCACACACATACACAGCACCCCAAATTGTGCAGATGTATACATGCCAACTTAAATATATGTTACGACCGCCCTGTTTCTAAACTACCAATTGATTACCCGTATATTTTAGGGGCTCAATCTCAAAGATGCTGACAGAAAAAGTTTTTGAGTAATTTCTTGAAGGTTGGGTTTGTAGAGATGATAAAGTCTGTGGCTAGTGGCAAGTGGATAAACTCCATGATGAAGTCTAGAGCACTGCACACAAATGGAGGCTTAGAGGCAATTTGGAGTCAGTAACTAATTTAGGAGGGCTTTTGTTCTAAAAGTGAAAGTTGGCAAGATTCCGAGGAAAGATCTTTTTTCTTGAGGGTGGAAGATAGCACTTGGAGGGACCAGGGTGTTTGGTCGACAGTGCTTGAGAGTATTTTATTCGAGCTCTACCTTCATAGATAGGGATGTGTGACTTTAGATCAATAGCACATTCTTCCTGAGTCTTTACTGAGCTCTTTTTATAAAAAATTATTTTTTATTATAGTGAAAAAAGTGTAACACAGATTTTATCATTTTATTAAGTTCAATCCTGTTAAGTATGTTCATTTTGTTGGGCAGCAGCTCTCTAGAACTTTTTCATTTTGAAAAAAAACTGGAACTCTATACCCATTAAACAGTAACTCCCCATTTCCTCCTTCCCTACCAGCTCCTGGCAACCACCATTCTATTTTTTGTGTCAGTGAGCTTGATTACTCTAGATACTTCCATAAGAGGAATTACACAGTATTTATCTTTTTCCAACTGGCTTACTGTATCCTCAAGGTTCATCCATGTCGTAACATGTGACAGGATTTCCTTCTTTGTAAAGGCTGAGTAATATTCCATTGTATGCGTACAATGTTGGACAGTTGAGTTCACAAACTCATCCTAGAAAAAGTTCTACATTACCTCATGGCTGAATGTCGCCAAGGTCCCCAGCTGGCCAAGGGGAGTAATTTGAAGGTATGCTGCATTTTGTTTTTCCATTCGTCTGTTAGTGTGGGGTTGGTCGCTTCCATCTTTTGGCTATTGTGAATAATTGTTCAATGAACAAATAAACATGAGAGTGAAAATATCTCTAGGAGATACTGCTTTCAATTCTTTTGGTCATATACCCAGAGGTGCGATTGCTAGACCATATGGGAGTTCTATTTTTCATTTTTTATGGAAGTTCCATACTGTTTTCCATAGTGACCGTACCATTTATGTTCTTACCAAGAGTGCACAAGAATTCCAGTTTCTCCATATCCTTTACTGAAAGTTTTATAATATTATTAATATAAGGTATAGTAGAAAAAAGGCATACCATCATGGTCTCAAATCATATTTTCTTGGATAGATGGTAATTAAAAGAGTGATAAAAAATGGTCATGAAAAGAGATGAGTGGAGACATGGTCAAAGGTAAACTTGGCAGGTTCAAGTATTAGAAAAGAGCTTTGTCCCTCTCTTTTCTCACTTTATTCTTTCTTTTTTTTTTTTTTTTTTTTGAGACAATGTCTTACTTGGTCACCCTGGGTAGAGTGCTGTGGTGTCATAGCTCACAGCAACCTCAAACTCTTGGGTTCAAGTGATCCTTTTGCCTCAGCCTCCCAAGTAGCTGGGACTACAGGCACCTGTCACAATGCCTGGCTATTTTTTTAGAGAGAGGGTCTCTCTCTGGCTCAGGCTGGTCTCAGACCTGTGAGCTCTGGCAGTCCACCCACCTTGGCCTCCTAAGTGCTGATGTTATAGGCATGAGCCACAGCTCCACTTCATTCTTCACCTGTCATTAAAATTCTAGTTGTAATGAGTGAATACTCTTGTCAAGTACTTTTTAAAATGCCCCCAGAGGGGGCTATTCCCTTAGCACATCTTAAGAACAATGAAGGCAAGGTGAAAATATAAAACTTAGAGAATGGGTCTTTATTTTATTTTATTTTTATTTTTTTTGAGACAGAGCCTCAAGCTGTCCCCCTGGATAGAGTGCTGTGGCATCACAGCTCACAGCAACCTCCAACTCCTGGGCTCAAGCGAGTCTCCCACCTCAGCCTCCCAAGTAGCTGGGACCACAGGCGCCCGCCACAACGCCCAGCTATTCTTTGGTTGCAGCTATCATTGATGTTTGGCGGGCCCGGGATTCAAACCCACCACCTTGGGTGTACATGGCTGGCACCTTAGCCACTTGAGCCACAGGCACTGAGCTGAGAATGGGTCTTTAAAAATGAAAATATTTTGGAGCTGACTGTGTGTTTGGTTCTGTTCTGGGCTGGGAGGATGAGATGGAAGCTGCCAGTACCACAGTCTGGGCTCTCATTCTTTCTGAGCTGGTATAAGTTGGATATCAGAGAACATGGAAGGACGTCAGTCATCTATCGCTTGGTAGAAGCCTCTTGGGTCCATCTTGGTGTCGGATTCTGGAAGACAGGTGAAAGAGGGATTGGGATTAGATTCCTCTAATTCTGAGCCCTGGGCCCATTTCACTGAGAGAGGTGTGAGAACTACATGTCACTTCCTTTGTCCTCAGATCCCTATACTTTCAGGTTTTCTCTGAAATTAAAGAGGTAGCAGGAATTGAAAAGGCTCACTTCTAATCTCTGGACACATGGCTCTGTGCTTCATTTCTCATTTTTCTTATCTATGAATGAGATGGTTGCCTTAGATAGGTGAAATTTGAAAGGGAGCTTCTGACACTTGTCAGGACCTTTAGCAGTTATTTTCTACTTGTGAAAGGTTAAGATATGGATGGGGAGGGGGTGTCCCATAATGTGGAATAGGCTCTACGGTTCACCACATGGTGCCAGCTTCCTCTCAGGGCCTTTGCTTTCACTAATGTTCAGCCTTCTGAAATGGCTAAATCATTCTGAACGACTGTTCCTTAGAGGATACTGGGCTAGGAGGTATGGGATGAAGGTTGTTTAAGACTTGTGTCTGCTCTAAAACAGTTCATGATACATTTCCAAGAGCATTCTATCCAGAGAACCTTAGAGGTTTTCAGTTTCAGATCCTTTGACTTTTAAGGAGAGTGTTGGAGAATCTCAGGGACCAGCTCATGGCCACATAGCCAGTCAGTGTCCAAAGCTGAGAACTGAGTCTGTTTTTCACTTCTGAGTCTATAACTGGTGTAGTTTCCATTATTTTAATTAAGTAGATAAGACTGGTGCATAAGTAGAGGTAAGCAATACTCCAGTACAGGGTGATACATGCCAGATGCAGGAGGCTGACGGTGCTGGTGTAGAGTTTCTGAGAAGGAGTGTTCATCTCAGTTGGAGTTATCTGGAAAGCCTTCCTGGAGGAATGAAGGTTTTCAGCGGGGCTTGAGGCTGCGAGGACTTTAGATGGAGAGGTGAGGGGAGTGTCAAGAGCAGAGGCAGGGAAGCCCCAGAGAGGTGCTGGGGGAATGATCACTTTGGCTGGAGCAGAGGGACAAGTAGGAGGAGGGGACAGGGTCTGACATTCACTGAGCATCTGCCTTGTGTCAGACACGGTGTCTGGGGCTTTACCCAGCCGTCTCAGTATCCTGAGTGTGGGAATGACATCCTGACTGTGCATTTGTTTGAGGATATCGCTATCTCCTCACGCCATTCACGTAACTGGGGAACCGTCCTTCTTAGAGTAAAAGTCATTTGTCCTTTGGTCTAGCAGGAAGTTGCTGGGGAGAAAAAGAAAAGAGGGAAGGAGCTTATGTTGCTGTAAAGAAGGTCTTAGAGGTAGCTGATGGTATTTAATTCTTTTACCATGAGCCTGGAACCCGTCTCCCACTTGATAGGCAGCTGGCAGGCTTTGGCACTCCCGAGTGACTGGGCTGCCCATGAATTATTCAGGACCTGTGCCCAGGGAATGGCTGCCCTAGCAAAGTCCTGTGGGAAGGAGGCTGTGCTATCTCGCTGAGAGATCGGCAGACGCTCAGGTGCTGAGGAGGAAGAAATGACTGCACCCTCAAAGTATTTCACATTTTAACATGCCAGGACTGCACACATTGTTCCACATCCCTGCAACTGGGTAATCGGGACCTGTTTTTCAAAGAGCAAGGAACAACACCCTCACCCCCAATTAATAGATACAGTACCTATGCTGTCAACTTAGAGTGGCACAGCTTGGCAAGGATTTGGTTAGAAGGAACATTAAAATTGCACAGATAAGGCAGTAGGGGAGCAGAGAGCATTGTTGTGGAAGGAACCCTGCCCGGCTCTGTTTTCTCAGCCAAGTAGAGTTCAGTTTGTGTCCCATTGAGAAGGGTACTTTATTGTAATGATCACTAACCTGACAGCCCTTATACACTGCCGCTCTGTGTGTGTGTGTATGCCTGCATGTATGTCCCTGTGTTTCCTCAGCTAAGTTGAAAGTCCCTGTGGAGAAGAAATCACTTCTCACAACCTGTGGGTCCCTCGGATGGCCTGCGCCCCTGAGATCGTGAGGATGGGTTGACTTGGGCTCTCTGCACACGAGGAGGTGTGGGCCTATCTCTTGACGATGAGATTTGCACCCTCCTACACACACTGCTTTCCTTTCCTCCTCCCTCTTTCTCCTTCCCTCTCCAGGTGCCTGCCCTACCTGCTCTTGGCACATTTTCTCATTAAGGCTCCTGGAAAAGGAAACACAGACGTGAATACCTGAGAGCAGCGTCCAAAGGCCTATTTTCACAAAAAAATAGATTTGTTTTTTCCTTCTTTCCCATAAGCTGTGCTCCCCAGAAAACAATGTCTTCCCCTAGTGCCCATCTGTGCCCTTGTAGGACTCTGGCCCAATGGCTCTGAACGCCTGTGTATGTCAGCTTTTCCCTTGAAGTTGGTGGTGGCCAGCAGAGCCAAGAACTCTGGGCAAGAGCTGGCCTGGCCCCAGTTAACATTCCTCAGATACTCTTTTCCTTTAAACCACTCTACCTTTGGTAGAGGAGCCAAGTTACAGCACTGGCTGCTGTTACTTCCACAGGCATGGCAACGCCTGTTTGCCCAGTGGCGGGGGGAGGGGGAGGTGGATCTGGACTGGAGCATTCTTTTGCCTGTACAGGGAGGCTTTGCATGTGCAGATAACATTTGATAAAAACATAGGGATGAGGTTTGGCTGGGGTAGAAGATTTAATAAACCACATTCCTTCCCCAGAACTTTGGGTGCTTGTTTAGGAGTGTAACTTGCCATTTTCTCCCTCCCAGCAGTGATGTCAGGTACTTTGTATTTAGTTTTCATATGACCAGCTTAGCAGGGAGCAGAAGAAGGAGGATATAAATGGAAAATAGTTTTGGCTTGGTATTTCAGATTTAACTATATAAGTAGATGATTGCGGGGGGGGGGGGGTGATGAAAACGAGAGACACAGTGACCCATATCCTTCAAAGAACAGAGGTAGTCATCACTGTGGATGGAAACGTACCTTTGGTCTTCACTTCAGTTTCTTCTCATTACTCTAAGTCTTTTTTTTTTTTTATTAAATCATAGCTATGTACATTAATGCAGTCATGGGTACAGTGTGCTAGTTCTATATACAATCTGAAATATTTTCATCAAACTGGTTAACATAGCCTTCATGTCATTTTCTTAGTTATTGTGTTAAGACATTTATATTCTACATTTAGAAAGATTCACCTGTACCCTTGTAAGATGAACCATAGGCATGGTCCTATCTCATTACTCTAAGTCTTGAAGTATCAAATCTGATTGCCTCACCTGGAAGAAACATTGGTCTTTCTAAGCATGGGGGCCTTTCACAGCTCATTTCATAGTGGGGGTTGTGTTCTTACTGCCTCAGCTATGTAATATGATTTGAGTATGTCATCCCAGTGCATAATAGAGTGAGTTAAAAGGGAATGAGGTATGTGAGTACCTCACAGATGAAGAACTAGTCTTGCACTCAGAAATTCCTTTGTCCAAAAATAGAAATTCCTTTGTCCAAAAATCCAAAGGTGGGTAACCACTCTGGTTCCCAGCCTGAGGTCAGTGATTTCATGTGAAACCTGCAGCAACAGCAAGCTGGTGCTTCCTTGGTAAAGCAAGAGATGGAAGAAGGTGGGATAGAATTAATTTTTGAAATTTCTCCTATGAGACAAAAAATTTTTTTAAGGACAGAGTCTCACTTTGTTGCCCTGAGTAGAGTGCTGTGGCATCATCGCTCACAGCAATCTCAGAGTCTTGGGATCAGGCTCAAGTGATCCTCTTGCCCCCGCCTCCCAGTAGTGGGACTAAAGGTGGCTGCCACAATGACCAGCTAGTTTTTCTATTTTTAGTAGAGATGGGGTCTCACTCTTACTCAGCCTGGTCTGGCATGAGCCACCATGCAGGCCCTTCCTATGAGGAATTTAAAGACTAGTAATCATAAATGCTAGGGTTGTGCTAGGAACTTTGTAGACATTTATCTCAATGTATAGAACATGTCTATGAGGTTGGTCCCATTATTTTGCCAATTCTTCAAGCATAGAGAATCAAAGAGTTACAGAGTGGCAGAGCTAACCTCGTAGGTCCAAAGTCTGCTTTTAACCATCTTTCCTGCTCTAGCTTTGCATGTCCAAGCCCTGAGTCACACACACTGAATGGGCTGTGCTCTAAGAGTAGATGGAGGGGCGGTCTCACCCTCGTTTTCTAGGTATTGCGTGGGTTGGGAGGAGCGGGGATAGCCACCGACTGCTTCCAGCTGCCCAGGCTATGAGCCTTGAGTGGGAGGTGCCATCAGGGAGGAAGGAGCCATTCTAGAGGGGTGTTGGACGGGAGGCACTGGGGTGGAAATGCTAGTGTCAAATGTGTTATGCTAGTGGGACTTTTTGAAAATTGTTCTTTTGTGGGGAGAAAGAGGCTTCATCTAATTTCTTCTTGTTTGCTGGTTTTGGCCGCATTTCATGGTGATATGCTTGGTTGGTTGACCAAGTTTTCTTGTAAGTGGGGAAATTTCCATTGAGGGATAGATTTGTAACAGAAGCAGGCTTTGAGGAGAAAAGGTGGCAACTAGGTAGTTCAGGCATGGGAGGTTCGTTGGGCATTATACAGTGTAGAGAATGATCTCAATTAAGGAGTCAGGAGTGGGAGAAGTAGGCAAGAGACCCCTAAAGAAGAGAGGAGGCGGCCCAAAGAGGCAAGACAGAAAGAGAACCAGAGAGCTGAGTCGGAGGGCTGATAGAAACTCAGGCCCTGCAGAGCCAAACTCAGTGGCATGACTTGGGAGCCTGCTTCTCTATCTGGCCACACAAATGAAAGAGGTTATTTTAGTAGTAGTATTTTGGTTTCTTAAAAAGAAGAGCTCAGGAGAAATTGGCTGTGGGCGTCCAGCTGTCAAGGAATTTGATGGTGACGCAGAATGGAAAGGCACATCTGGAAATGGCAGTGGAAAGCGACAGAGAATTCGGCAACATAGTTTGTGAAACCTTGTTGTTTTCTGGTCCTTCCCGTCTCATCACTTCTTTCCCAGCTCTGGAGTTGGTTTTTTAAGTCCTGAGGTTGGATATGTACAAATCTCATCACATTTTAGTGCTCTGGCCATCCTCTCCCAGAGTCTTGCCAGAAATACACATCCAGAGTTTACCCTTTCAAGTTTGCTGTAATTCTAGGAAAACACTTACCTTTTTTTCTCTCAAGACTACATAAAAACCTCTGATAATAAAGGCTTAATCTCATACTCTGAATATTCCCATTTCCATGCCACATGCAGAATCATACAGAATCTTAGTGTACAGGTCCACCAAGTATGAGAAGAGAAGCAAAACCAGACAAGACCTAACAAAACCCATTTGTGGCAACAGAACCCTCCAATTAGCAAGTTCTGTGTGAACTAGCAGAGACTGTGCCTAATCCTGACCCAAACTAAATTAAACGTTGGAGAGGTTCATGTGAAGGCTTGCTTGAGTCTTAGGTTTATCTTGATACCACCTATCAAGTTTTATGGTTTTTCTGAAAATCTTAGAATTCCTTGCTAAGCTGCATATACTTGGAGCACATTGGAGAAATAGCAATGGAGAGGTGGGAGTACATTGGACTTGGCAGGTCTGGGGTGCACATGTTGGCTGTGCCGCTTACCAGCCAGGGCCGCTTGGGCAAGGTGTTCTCTCTCTCTCTCAACCCCAGTTGCCTTGGTTGCAAAATGGAGACAATACCTGCCTCCCAGGATTAGTCACTTGAGAAAATGAATGTGAAAGCATTTTGTAAACTATAAAGTGTGATGATGATATGGCTATCATGCCCATTCAGTTCATGTAGAGATTGCTGATAATTTGCATTATAATTATAATTACAACCTAAGGGGGGGGGAACCAAAATCACTAATAAATACATTTAGAACTAGAAGGAATTTTTATGATCATAAAAATCCAACCTATCTGATTTATAGGTAAAGATTTTGAGGCCCAAGGGAGGCTAGAAGCATGCTAGCTAACAAGATTATATAGTTTCTTGGTGGTGCCCCTAAGTTAGGGCAAGCCTGGGTACCTTACTCTGGACTTGAGTCTTTCTGCTAGACCACACACAGCACTTATAACTCATTCTGTCCACAGATAGCCAGACGGACCTGGCTGTGCCTTCCTGACGTCACAAGAACAGCAGGTGCAGGTGATTCAGGCCTCAGTTGCTTCAGTCTCATGGCCACTTTGCCAGTCGGTCATAGCCCTGTAATCTTGCAGCAGCTTGGAGCCAGGCATAGCTGTGTATAGGAGTTGGCCACATGCATTAATATTCCTGGCCTGGGTGAGGGACAGGAGTTTTTTTAGATTAGAAAAGGTTAAGGGAATAGGTTAAAATTGCATGGTCTGTTTCTTTAGGAAGCTTGGTTGACAGTTAAGCTTTCAGAAACATCCTCATTCCCCAGATGTTCCTCTTCACATGCCACATGTTTTTTGCCTTTGGGATTTTTCTTCCTAGATCACTATAAATAAAACTATGGGTAGGACTCCTGGCCTTTTGGTTTAAGATAAAGCTGGGAAATTCCTTTAAATTCCTCTTTTCCTCCTCAGAATGTCTCTATCCTTTCTCCCCGCCTCTGGAGGTGAGTGTACTTCCTCTTGCCTAGGGCTAACTGTTCCACCCATACCATTGAGCCATTTTCCCATTGGCGTTTCCCCTACCTGTGCACAGAGGACATGCTTGTTTGGGCCCTGAGGATCTCTTCTTCCAGATCTTATAACCCTCATTCACTAGTCTTACCTTCACCATCTCTTCCTTGTCCTCCTCCCCCTTCTCATTCTGTAACCTGGCTTCTGTTTTTATTAACCCACTGACCTCCTCATTCACACACTGGATTTCCTTTTCTCTGACTTTTACTGCTTGTTCTTTTTTGCAGCAGTTATACCATCTACCCCCTTCTCTCCTTGAAACCTCTCTCTGCTCTGGATTTTCATTCTGCAACTTGCTGATGTCTCCACTGGCTTTTCTTTTTCCTTCCAAACTCAGGCCTTCCCCAGGGCTCTGTGCTCAGCCTCTTGCCTCTTACCTCCCTTCCTAGTTTAACCTCACAAATGCCTCAGCTCCCTCCCCTATGCACAGGACTGTATCTTCAGTCTTGAGCTCTAGTTCCACATCCCTGACTGCTCTGGACATGTCACCTGCTGATGTTGTAAGTAACTCAGATTCAGCCTGTAAAGAAGGAAATGTCCAAACCTTCCCCACACCTCCTAGCCAGCTCTAAATAACCTCCACCCCAGTTGTCTTTGACTCTTTGAACATCCCACATACAGGTGGTTACCAAAGACCTATAGATTAACTCTGACATTAACCCATTCCTTTTCATCCCTGATTGTTCTTTTGACAGGGACAATTCAGAGTAATCACCCAACTCACCTTGCTGCCTTTATTTCCTCTCCTAACTTACAGCTGCCAGGTTAATCATCCCTACAGCCCAGCCCAGGCCCTGATATTGCTCTGGCTTGAAAGTCCCCAACACCTCCCAGCCCAGGCTTGGTTCTAACCTGCCTTTCCCAGGTTCCCTCCCAACCTGGCAGCTCCTTATGCTCCAGCCAACTGCAGCACTTGCTATCCCCCAGGCAGTCTGTGCTTTTACTACGCTGCTTTCTCCCACTGGGAGAGGAGGCTTCTGCCTCATTCTAGCTGGTTGATGTCTACCTATGTTCCAAGGTTGGGTCAGAGTGCTAGCCCCTCCACTTCCCTTCCTCCAGAAGGCAGATGTAACCCTCCCTGTCCTCTGAACAAACTACCCTCTGCTAGTTCTTACTTTATTCTTTTGGCATTTTACTTATTTGGATGTTTGTCCCATTTCCCTTGGCTAGCAGTTCTCCTAATCATTTTTTAGTCTTCCAAAACTTTCAGCTGTGTGTCTTGCACACATTGAATACTGTAAATACAGCCCAGTAAACACTGGAGAAATAAAGAATGAGTCCCTCTGGCCTTCCTTTCTATCCTCTCCACTGCTGACTTGGAGCTGGTCAGAAGGGCCACAGGATTGTGTCTTCTTCTCTGGCCCCATCACACCAAGTGATTTCCTGTTTCTTACATCCTATCCCTTTCCCCAGCCTCCAAATCTTTGTAATACTTACATGTGTTCACTCTGCCTAGATTGTTCTGTGTTGGTTCCTAAGGATGGGGTTCCAGCTAGTGTAGTGTAGTGTTGGCTTCATCAGTCTCAGTTCATCATCTTATATGTAATCTGGCTAATTAGAAAGCTTATTGCATGTACTTCCTCATACCAGAGGGTGCTGTAAGGGAAATACTAAGTAGTCACTATTTCTTCATTAAGTGGTTTAAAGATGAAAAATAAAATGTTATAAATTGGCAACACATTTTTGTAATCTTATTTTCTATGTCATAACTGGACACTTAAGAGACTTACTGCTTTACCAGTATAATAATGAAAAGGGCCTGTTGAAAAGATTTTCACTGAGACAGTTGTCCATTCTATTTGTCTTTGTAGTCCTGATGTGATGTGGGAGGTCTGGGGTCAGGGGATGCAAGGAAAGGTGCATTTTGAAAAATAGACGTGTAATTTTAAATAGCATGATAATTTTTAGAGCATTTTCATATCATCTCCTCAGTGACCTTGTAGAGGTGGATATTAATAATTCCTCAGTCTGAGGTTTAGAAAGAATCCAGGGTTTCTTCTAAGGTCATAGGGTGATTAAGAGGTTTGGCTGGGACTAGCAACTCAAGTCTTAGGAATAATAGTCAAGTGATTTTTCCAAGACCCAGTGTTTGCCACCTTCCTGCCTAATTCCCATCAACATGGTGAATTGGCTTCAGTCAGAGGGCTTTAAAAAATATAGTACATCTTGGGTGATGAAAAAGGTTGTCTCATCCTGGTTAGGCCTGACTTTACAAAGCCATAACTGTGGATGTACTAAAAACCCAGTTGTGTGGATGGAAGGAGTAGGTTGTTCAGAGTTGAGCAGTCAGCTAGGCTCTGGGTTTGTTTTAACTCTAGCCCTGGACAGGATGCAGTTGCTTCAATTACAAAGGCCCTGGGGACTGAAGTGAACCTGGAGTGGGAGCCCACCTCTTCAGCACAGATTAGAATCCCTTAGGAAGGAAATTACCTTCTTCAGAACATTGCTGCAAGGGCTTCAAACTGGAAACGCCAAATGTGTAATTTGTTGTCTGTTTTAGTGAGCAAAGGGGTTGGGGTAGGAGGACCAAAGTCCATTATTTCTCAAGAACGCATTTTGATCGTGTATTTTTTACGTACAGGAGTTTATTTTTAGATTGAGATTTGTGGGAGAAGCTGCTAAGGAACAGAAATTTAAAATGCTGGAGACCCAAAAGTTTAGGGACCTTGTTTTTACAAAGTCGAAGTTGGATTTGCAGGTAATTTCTGTTCTTTTATCTCCCTCCCCATCAGGTCGTAAACTCAGCCAGGTTAGGCATCGTGGTGGTGTTTACCCGCGTACCTTTCTCCCACAATGCCTTGCAAACCGGGGCGCCCGTAAATCTTCCTTGCGTCGAATTACTATTATAGGGCCGGTGTGATCCCAGAAAACCTCCGGCGTAAAGTCCCCTGATGGCAGCGTAGGTCGGCTGAGGAGATTCTTCAGCCTGCACTTACACCTCCCCTGCTGCGGCCCGCGTGGCCGGCCGGCGCCTTAGGCCTCGCCCGCCCAGGTGCGCCCCGCCTCAGCCCCGTGGGCGCCAACAGCGACCGCGCCGCGCTGGCCTCGACCTGGGGGCCGCTTACCCTCGCGGGCCTCGGGCGTGCGTGCTCTCCTCCTCCTGTGATAGTAATCGGAGACTTTTCCGTTAAATGAGGCTCTCAACAAAAGCTTGTAATTCCAGCAGCTTTGTTTGGGGAGGTGCCACGGCGGCTCCGGCCCGCAGCGCGTCCAAGCCCGCCCCGGGGGTGGCGGGGACGGCCACCGGCCATGTGGGCTCGGCGGCCGGCAGGGTCGCAGGCCGGTCCGGCCTCCCCCAGCCCCTCCTCGTGGTACAGCCTGCGTTGCCTCTACAATGCTGTTATGCTAATCAGGTGACATCACCGCCCAGCACACGGCGAGTGGCTCCTGATTAAATTACAAACCGGCGGCCGCCGCGGGCAGCCGGGAGGAGGTGTGTGCGCTGCTCCCGCGAGCTCCCAGGCTCGGCGGCCGCGGCACGCCTAGGATTGGCCATATTTTTAACAAATTTTTAACTAGGATTTGCGTCTCTCTGCTTCTCTCCTTCCTTACTTCCTCTATAACTGATTGCGAGCTTCTAGGCAAAGGCCACAGAAGGAAGGAGAGCAACGAGGAATTAGATCCTTGAGTGGTAACTCCTCGCTGGGCTAAGGTGGACTCTCCTGCAGCCAACTTCCTATCAGATCTCCCTGCTGGACTTTCAGACCGGAATGGGGCTCGCTTAAGGTCCAGCCCTTTCCACCGGGGCGGGAGCCCAGCCGCGCGGAAGCTGCTGAGTGTTGGATGGGGGTAGGAGGGGGCCAGAGCGGGATTTACGCGGTGCAGCCCGCCCGGGCGTTACGCCGGGCATAATGGAATTGCAGAGGACGTCTAGCATCTCTGGGCCGCTGTCGCCAGGGTACACTGGGCAGGTGCCTTACAACTACAATCAGCTAGAAGGGAGATTCAAGCAGCTCCAAGGTAAGCCCGCTCCCCAGGGTTGGGCCTGCCCTGGGGCCGTGCCAGCGGGGGGTTCTTGAGGCTTTATTTGTGCCATATGGTACGTGATCCTAATGAAGACTGGAGGCCGCTCAGCTCAGCCCCAAAGCCTCTGGTTGGCTGAGGGCACCCCATTCACGACTTAAAGGAGGCAGTTGGTCACACTGTACTCCAGAGAAGCCACCATTTGGAGTCTGTTTCTCTCTAGTATCCTTCGGCGCTCCTGGTTGTCAGGTATTCCCTGGCTACTGCACACAATTTTCTTTTAGCTAACTTTGCATCTCGACAGGTTTATACCCTGTCTAGACCAATTAGTATGCGAGTATTTGATTCCGGGGCACCTCTGGCTTCCTGCCCCCAGTCTTTTACCTCTGGGAAGCCTTAAAGGTATAAAGTGCACTGCTGGGGACCCAGTCCTGTAGAACAATAGGAAAGGGGAGGAGGGAGTGGTCTTTTTGTTCCTAAGCCTT
The DNA here is from genome assembly GCA_963574575.1 of Galagoides demidoff. Classification (NCBI taxonomy): domain Eukaryota; kingdom Metazoa; phylum Chordata; class Mammalia; order Primates; family Galagidae; genus Galagoides; species Galagoides demidoff. The sequence continues at coordinate 59,744 of CAUYQV010012806.1, read as the reverse complement.
CAGTAAATTATAGTTTTGATTCTGAAGCTTAATTTTAACTTTTTTGATGTATTGTGTTGGGGGAGAACCTTGCCATCAATTTAGTGGGCTATGTAATTTATAATGAAAGCTAGTTATTGTCATTCCACCACTACAGGCTGGATTAGATGGATCAATTATAGGTTTTTTTGTAGTCTGTATTGAGCCCAAATAATTGGATGAGTCCAGTATTTTACTGCATTTAATTTTTAGGGACAGGAGGATCCTGTGTGTGCAGCCATGTACTCTATATTTTCCCTGCCACTGGGTTAGCCTCTGCAGCCCTTAGCTGTCTCTGCCTGGCCAGCAGGCCCTGACGAGCAGTATCTCAGAGCTTATATATATGTGAAGAAAGATTCATAACTGAAAACAGAACTCCTTCCGTTTGGAAGCCCCTGGAATCAGTAATAGGTGGGGAATGCCTTAGTACTGTAAAAAGTAGTATTCAAAGACCGTGTGCTTCTCTTATTTTAACTCTTCTTAGGGCCACAAACGGGGTTCCTGTGAGGAAGAGCAAGGAAGGAAGCTCAGTCCTAGAATGTTTTCATTGGGCAGGGGGAGGATATATTTCATTCATGGGTTTATTTGTCTTGTGAAAGAGTTGACAGTAATGACACTTTTCTGGAAAACAAGAGGCAGAACAGGACGTGATTTTAAACATTTGCTAGTCTGGGCTGCATTCCTTGGGCAGTTAGCTAAGAGGAAGCTCCATTCATTCTAGAAGGTGGTTCTGTGCCCCTGGTTTTTTCCTCTTAGGCTCTTCACAGGTAGAATTTGCATTTTTGAAAACTGAGGTGGGGGACACTCGCAAGTAGTGAATAGAGGAGTGGGGTATGGGGTGCCCATTATCTAGGTGAGTATTAGGAGCCACAACTTTAGGGTCTGAGAATTAAGGGTGTACTGTTCTTGTGTGTCAGACCACCAAGGGGAAAGCACCCACAGGCATCCTCAACCAGAAAACCCATCACCAAAGTTCCATCAGCCCCTGCCTTGTAGTCTCAAGAAGTGCAGAACCAGGAGAAAATGTAAGAAGGTATAGGGAGGAAGCCACCCTGGGCCCACCTATGACAAAAGGCTGTTATTCTGAAAGGGTTGGGGATGTCTGTAAAACTGCTCATCAAGAAGGGTGGTTCTTACACACAGGAAATGTCTTCACTCTCCTTTCTGGACTGTGTGAAATTTAAATTAAAAAGGAAATCATCAAGTGCCCTGATAATTTTATCTCCTACCAGTTTTTCAAGGAAATCCTTTCAGAAGGGATGAACTTCATTTTTTGTGTGGTGGCTTTGTTAAAAATAATTTTTTTTTTTAGTGACCTTTGTTCCCTAGTTTAACACCAGATAACTCTTATTTCTAAATATTGTGGTTTAGAAGTTGCACCCGTTTAGTGTTGGTATTTCTGTAACAGAAGAACCACCCATGTTGAGGAACTGAGAAAGGGTGAATTAACTTTCAAGTATGCTGGAGCTCAGGAGAATTGCAAACATTTGTCAGTGTCCTCAGGAACAAATGGGACTGATGGCATTTTAAACAGTCTCTGGAGAATTTTGAGAAAACCTTTCCGCATTCCCTGTCCCTGGTTTGGTATTTTGTTTAGTATTTGTAGTTTTTCCAATTATCACATACTTTTGATACATATAGATTTTATCTGCTGATTTAATTTTGTGCATTTCTACAAGACTGCCTTTTTTACTCTTCTGGGTATAATCTTTCGTAGCATGTAATCACCAAAAATTGGCAAAATGCTCATTTGAATCTGTATTGGGTTTTAAATGCCTCCTATATGAATTTATTCATTTAACATCTGTGGCTGAGAGTGCTTTGATATTGTGGAAATTATTTCTGCATTTTGCGGATTTCAAATATTTTCCATCCCGAATCCCCAAAATTTCAGGAGGTACCATAGAATGAGATTGGATGTTCTCAGTGAGGGGAGAATAAGAAAGAGGCTGATCTGTTTAGATAAAACAGTTCTTAGAGATTTATGGGTCAGTAAATAAGTGTGATAAAACCTCACTGACTTAAGGAACTAAGATACAGAGTGATGTCTTTATTACACTAAGGCTTCTGACATTAAGAAACAGGATCTTCAACCTCTAGTGGCTTCAACATTAACCACTCAACACCTGTTCCCACACCCCTCTTTCTCAGATTTTTACCTGCAAAATTAAGTCATCATCTTCCTCTCAGAATCGGTTCACATATCTTACAAAGTTGGATTTGTTATTTTGTTATTCTTTTTTAAATGAGAGAGGAATGCCAAAACAACACTCAACCTCACGTGTTTAGACTAAAAATGTGTTTGTAGTAACAGAGGTTCATGCTACCTTCCCTCCAGTTGCCCTGAGCCAGCTGAACTCCTTATAGGAGAATACTCACCATGCTACCATCCCACTCAGAAACAGTTGCTTGCACCCATTGTGTAAATGAAATTCCAGACTCTAGCTTGGCGTTTAAAGACACTGTGAAACACTGCCGAAAGTGGCCCCACCCCATGTACTACTTCCAACTCTTACTTTCCAGTCAAACCTTCCATTCCAGGCAGGCAGGCAGGCAGGCAGGCCCGCAGCTCTTTATGGTGACACCCAGAGCTGGGTTTTATCATCTTCTCCCTTTTGCCTCAAATGCCCTCCACTTCCTTTTCACTTGCAGAAATTCTTACAATTTTTAAAAACTATGCTTACACTCCAATTATTCCATAATGCTTCTCTTTGTCCCCTTTCTTGGGGTTGGGGAGAAAAATGATTTTACTGAGTGTTTACCATGTACCAGACACTTTAAGAGGTTCATGTATGGCATTTTATCTAGTCTTTATAAAACATCTGTCAAATTTTAGAGATGAGAAGATAGAGGCAAATAATTGGCTCAGGTTCCCAGGTGATGTTGAGCCCAGACTGTACATTATTTGGTAACTTTATGCTCTCAGACTTCTAGATGTTAATATTCCATTTTCTCAAAAAAAAAAAAAAATATATATATATATATATATATATGTGATGGCCATTGTGGAATGCCTCCCCTCACCTCCTCACCTGGTTCCTTTTAACTACTTACCTGCTCCCCAGAATACTGATTCCATTGGCTCTGACAGTGAGTCTGTAATGAAGACAGGATGTAGTTGAAAAGCATCAAAACAAATTGCCTATTTTGCAGCCTGACTCTGACATTCAGCACACAGTATTTCTGGAGAAGGTGCTTTCTCTAGCTGTTCCAGGTCCATGAATTTATACCAGGAAGAATTATGAAGTGTCTTGTCTCCTTGGGACATTGAAAGTAAAGAATTCCAAGCCATGTAAATGCAGTACTCCCAAGTTTTTGTCCTGAGAGTTGCCTTGTTGAATTTTTTTTATTTTTTAACTTTTTAATTCTTAGGGAAAGAACAGAGCTGATTTTATACCCATGAATCATGAACAAAATTTATTCTTAAGTTTTTAGTAAATGATTTAATTTGTTGTGCTATGTAAATGTCTTGCCCCTTCTTAAACCTAGAGGAAGAAAATTGCTAGGTTTACAGCTGCTAGTCATGAAGAAAATTTGCTTTTATGTTCAAAGTAATAGCTTTCAAATAGTTCTCATTGTGACAATGAAAATAATTGGTGACAAATGGTTTTTGTAGGGAGGGGGAAAGGGAGACGGCAAGACTCATCATATAAGAATATTTTGGAGTTTGATGAAGGCATACGTAATTGGCTTTTTGGTCTGGATACCTGCCAATACTACAGTTTTTTGTTTGTTTGTTTGTTTGTTTGTTTGATATGGAGCCTCAAGCTATCCCCCTGGGTAGAGTGCCATGGCATCACAGCTCATAGCAACCTCCAACTCCTGGGCTCAAGTGAGTCTCCTGCCTCAGCTTCCCAAGTAGCTGGCACCACAGGCGCCCGCCACAACTCCTGTTTTTTTGGTTGCAGCCATCGTTGTTTGGCAGGCCCGGGCTGGGGATTCGAACCCGCCACCTTGGGTGTATGTGGCTGGCACCTTAACCACTTGAGCCATAGGCGCCGAGCCAATACTACAGTTTTTAAAAGCCCAGACAACTTTGTGGGGTGTCACCCTCAAGAACACTAAAGCAGTTTTTACCACTGTACCAGAGTTTCAACTCCGTTTAGAAGTTTGTTTGTTTGTTCGTTTTGAGACAGAGCCTCAAGCTGTCCCCCTAGGTAGAATACTGTGGCATCAGAGCTCACAGCACCCTCCAACTCCTAGGCTCAAGCGAGTCTCCTGCCTCAGTCTCCGAAGTAGCTGGGACCACCGGCGCCCGCCACAACGCCTGGCTATTTTTTGGTAGCAACCATCATTGTTGTTCAGTGGGCTGGATTCAAACCCGCCACCTTAGGTGTATGTGGCTGGCGCCTTAGCCACTTGAGCCACAGGCGCCGAGCCTGTTTAGAAGTTTGTAACAGATTTGTGAATTAGAATCCTTTTTCAATGGTGAGGTAATAATAATTGTTAATGTGTGTAGCACTTCACTTTAATATATATCATCTTTCTTAATTAACTAAAGCAGGGTATTCAGATCTAGCACTTAGTAAATTCTAAATAAATATGTAGGCTCCTAGTACCAATAACCCTGTGAGTATAAGTAAAGAAAGAGATGACTGGGTTAAGATCAGCCAGTCTGAGGCTAGCTTTACAGATTCGGTTTTCTGGCTCCAAATTTGATGCTGCTCACATGGTTCCACAAAGCGTGGGTTAGGGGGTGGTCCTGACACCTGTGCATCACGAGTATGTTATGCTGCCATGGAAACCAAAGTGTTCAGGGAGTGGCTCAGGTTTCTAGACTTGGGTAGCCCTCAGGTTTTGGTGAGCTGGGAACACCAATTTTTTCATCTGAAATCCATTATTGGGAAGACCATTAAAAGGACTTTTGGAGGCCAGTTATGTAGGTGAGGAAGATGATGGGTAACTCTTTTTGAGGAGAAGTTACCACTTAGGGGTCAGACTAAACCTGGCTGCTGAGAAAACGTTCAGGATGACTCTTCCATTCCTCATCTCTTCTTATGCCTCGTGCCTAGAAAGGGGGTCTGTCTACAGCCTCACTGCTCCTTTCTGTGTGTTAGTCTGTGGCTTCCTAAACTTCCCCCATGCCGCTATCCCAGTCTCCCTGCAGCTGAGCCCCCATAAAGAGGGCTCCTTCATGCAGAAACTTTCAGGATTTGTCTCCAGCAGGCCTTCCCAGCTCCAGGCTCCTGCTACTCTGTTCCAGGGAACTCATGATTCCTTAAACCTACACTCTATTTTCCTGCCCTTGAGTCCCTGTTCTCTTGGTTTCTTCCCCTGGGAGTCATTTCATCTGTCAGGGTCATTCTTTTGAGGTTCAGTTTGAATGCCACTTATTCTAAGCATTCCAAGAGGGAGGGGAGTTTAGGATCCCTGCTTAGATTTCCTTCCCTTAATTATTCAAAGTTTTGGGTCATTCTCCTGTCTTTAATTTTCAAGTATTGCTTTTTATTACAATTCTGGTATCTGCCTCTTTGTTTTCCCTGCATTTTGTAAAGTCTGGGCACCTAAAGACCAAAGTTTGATATAGCCTAACCGATGGCAGCTAGTAGATATTTGTTAGGCAGCAAAATAAATGAAGCCGTTGTTACAGACTACTTTATTATGGTGGTTCTCAAATTGAGGCTCTTTATAGAATTTGCTATAAGTGTAATCCTCAGGTCCTCACTACTTGCCTACTGAATCAGAAAGAAATTCTAAGAGTAGGGTTTAGCATTAAACATTTTTAACTGTCCTGCCAGGTGGTGGTTCTGATGGCACACTAAAGTTTGAGACATACTCCCTTACTGGATCATTTGTATAATCTTTGCAAAAAAAAAAAAAAAAAATTTTTTTTTTTTGGCAGCGGGTAGGAGTGTGGGTAGGGGTAGTGGGGTTAGTGGAGGTAGAAGAACAGACTCCTTAAGTTGCTGCCAAGTAGAAGTAAGTGTTATATCTGATGTCTTACTAAAGAATGAAGAGTTGGGGAAAGCTATGTTTCATTTTAGAACAATATTGGGTAATAGTGGAAAAAACATTTAGCTAGCTAGAAATGGGTTCTATCCTGCTTAAATTAGAGAAGCTATTAACATGTGTTTCAGTTAGCTCATCTGCCACTGGGGTCAGTACCTGCCTCCTTTCCCCTACCAAGTTGGTGTGAGTGCCACTGCAGAAAAAGAGGAAAATAGAGATAAAGATAATGGTAGGTGTAAGGTCTGAGGCTACCATGGTAAGGTATCAAGAATCAAAAAATCTCAGCAAGTTGGCATCTGGAAGGGAGGCAGGTAGTACCTGACTATGACCCTGGTCTGGATGTCTGAATATCTCTGGGCTGCTTTCTGTATCTCAAGTAACTGCCAGGTCTACTTTACAGGATTTTGTTGAACATTAAGCGCCGTCATCTGTGTGATGTTTCCTTGAAAATGTAAAGCCTGGCTGTCGTTTCCATGATGATTATATTTTCTATCAAAGAAAACTGCATATAAAAGAGCTTTGGAAATTCCAGTATGGTTGATTTCCAGTAAGTACAGAACAGAAATTCAAATATGAACTTTTCCCCCCCTTTTAACCCTCTTCTGGAAAAGGTATACCCTAGTTAACAGAGCTTTGAGTTTTCAGTGAATGATAGCCTCACTTCATCAGAACCAACCAGGTGGATTTCAGCTACTGTGTTTAGATTCTGGACCTTTTCTCCCTTTTGCTTAAAAAGTTTCTGTCAACTAAAAGTAAAGGATAAGGGCATTGTAAGCATTTTTCTAACTTTAATATTCTTTGCTGGGTTGGCTTAATTAAAAATGTGGCAGTTGTTAAGCCATTTCATTGGTGTGGAGGACCTGCCGTTTAAAAGCTCAGTAGTTGGTCACTAATCTAGGCTACTTAAGAACATACTGGAACAAAACCGACTTTAAAAAAAATACAGGGCTTGCTGTTTTGTTTATTCTACTTATTTATTATTAACAGATATTTATTGATTACTTGTTTCTCAATCGAGCTGACCTCTGGTTAGGAAGTGTGTGGGTGCGTGTTTTAGCTATGCTGAAAGCATCGGTTCAGATAACTGGTGGACAGTTCTGAGAAAGTGGAGAAATAAAACTTGATCCAGGCAAGAAGTTAGGAACCCAGGTAGAATAATTCAGGTGGGTTCAGGGTGACTAGAATATATAGAGTGCAGAGAGGAAAGGTAGTAGGAAGGGTTTTAGAAGAGTAACAAAGTCAGTTAAGGAGTTTGGCAGTAAGTCAGGCAGTGGGAAGCTACTGAAGGATTTTACATAGGAGGGACTTTCTCCGGCTTTTTTCTTCTTTTTTAATATCAAGAAAGGTCAGTTTGACTCGCGAGTATGATGGTTGTTTTGGAGGGGTGGTGCTCAAGAGAGGAGGTTGGAAGACCAGTGTTAAGTTTGTTTGGGTGAGGAACTTAGAAATAACACAAGCTCCTTGAATCTTTAACTACAAGGCCTTTAGAACCTTGTTATTCATTATGATCTCTAGGTGACATGAGATTGTTAAAAATGCAGCATCTCTGGCCCACCCCAGTTCTACTGAGTCAGATCTCCTTAAAAAAAAAAAAAAAAATCATTACGCGCTTTGCACACACATTGAAGTTTAAGAAGCACTGCCTTCAGAAATCTCTTCTCTCTCTTTTCCTGCGAACAGAGAAGGAAATAGTCCCATTAAATGTAGAAGCTTTTTGTTTTCTGATTTTTGAGAATAAACTGGATCATTTTGACCATAAAGATAATCTTGAGTAAAATACTCAATTAAAGACTGTTTAATATTGTTTTAGGAGATTATAGTTCTTTAAAGCATGGTTGGCTAATTCCTACCTTTGTAAGTCTTTATAAAACTTGGCTGGCTGAGATTTTCCTACTTGCTAATGCTAAAGTTTTAGAAATGTGTGAGTTTAAAAAGACACAGTTTCTTTTCTTTTACCTGTTTGGTATTAATGGAGAATTAAAACAAAAATACACTGGGCCAGTTTTTCTAAATTCGTCCTGAATTTCAGCCTGGTGTCCTGAGAAGTGGAGGCTTATTAGTCCATACGTGCTTGATAACTTAAACCCTTTAAATACTTTTAAACTGTATTTTGAAAAACAAAGCAGTACTTCCTCCCCCACTCTCCATCTTAGTAGAATGATCCTATGTTAAATAAATGTCCTTGCAGTTGATTTGACTTTGGTACAGTTTCGTGCATTGTCAAGCTGATTTATCTAGCAGGGCCTTTTAGGTTTTGGTGTTAAAAGTGGATTTGAAATATGTTATTTGATAAGTATTCATTTCCTTTGAGTCTGCAGGTAAAACTTTAAAGTTACTCCTTATTGATTAGGTAAGGGAGAAAAAGCACTCGCTGAAACTTGGTTAGCTAGAAGTTTTTCCTTCTTAGAAGAAGAAAGAAAATGAGTGAGGAAGATAAGGGACTTCTGTTCTTGACTGGCATCCCTCCAGAACCTTCCCGATGGAAGAGGCACAGGTAGCAAAAGCAGTGGTAGTCGGGAGTTGACTGGGGTGATGTGTTTTCAAAGGCAGGATTGAAAGTCATTAATGGGGTAAGTTAAATTCCTAACTATTTATGCTGCTGCAAAAACTTTTAATATACTTTTTATTTCGCCGCAGTATTGATGCCCTCAAAAAAGAAATAAAAATGAATGAATATGTAAGAATCTGCAATTCTAGCATATTTACCTCTTTAATAGTTTACACATATGCACATACACAGTTTCAAACTGTTACAGTCATGATGAAGATTGTTTTGTCTTGCCTCCTTGTTTTTATATTTTTATTTAACATTATATCTTAAGCTTTTCACATGCAGTTAAATTTCTACACATCTTGCCAAGTATTGCCAATTTGCTTTTCAAATCAGTTTATTTACCAATCTGAGCCTTTTTCCTCATCTATGGGATGAAGTAATACAAATTCTATGTAAAAAGATTGTCCTAAGAATTAAGGAAGATGTTCTGTAGAAACTGATTTGGCATAGTCCCAGATACACATAAGCCTTACTGTTACAGGTCTTGGTTAAATGAAGCAGGGGCCAACAGGGGTGAGCCCTTTGAACTCGAGTGGAGTGCTTCATCCCCCACCCCTGAAACCTGTTCTGGGTGTGGTTTCCTTCAGCATCTTAGAAGAGTGTTCAGTTTGCCTGAAAATGCACCCAACTGAAACACCTTCTTTCTCCTTTAGAAAACATGAGGTTTAGTCACTTGGGTCTGATGTGACTTTTGATATAGCTTGAAGGTCATAATGATAGTGCTTCTTACAAGTTCATAAAAGTCATCTTGAGTAAATACTCCTGAAGCCACTCCATCCAGCACTGTCAGAGAGCCACTTTTGTTAGCACCACTGTAGCCAAACTAATATTAACCCATCCTCCATGATACATTCAATGCCTCTACTGTGTTTGCTTTGAAAGGCCCTTCTTAGCCTTTCTTTCTCTTCTCAACCCCATTTTTCAAGAGGCACAAGACCTTTAAGTAGCAAATACAGTAATCACAGTAGCATGGGGACACAGGCTGGCCTATACTTGGTTTCACAAAGGCCTTAAAGTCCCTTTTTAATGCTAAAATGATGGACAGTTAATTTGAAGATAACTGAGGCTTGCTTCATTTATGAAGAATGTGAGCAAAACATAAATAAAACATCTGGAAGCCCTGGTGGCAAGGGAATTATTGGGGTGAATCTCCAGCCCCCATCAAGAGTGCAAATGTGATGCAGTTTTGGAGTGAAAGTTATTATTATATGTACAGACAGGTCACAGCAGTGTGTGTGTATGTGTTTTGCTTGAAATCTGTATAAACCATAGACGTTATTTTGATTTCGTTAGCATGCAAATGGTGGTTACAACCGAGACTAGAAGACCAAACATTCTCTTGGAATGTGGCCTTGGTATTTTTTGTTTTGTTTTAGAGAGGGGATCTTACTCTGTTGCCCAGGCTGAAGCACAGTGGGATCATCATCTCAGTACAGCTTCCAACTCCTGGCTCAAATGATCTTCCTGCCTCAGCCTCCTGAGTAGCCAGGACTACTGGGGAATACCACCACCCCAGTCTACTTTCTCTGCTTTTTTGTAGAGATGGGGTCTGGCTCATGCTCGGCTGGTCTTGAACCCCTGTTCTCAAGCAGTCCTCCCATCTTGGCCTCCCAGAGGGCTAGAATTATAGGTGTGAGTCACCTTGCCCTGCTGGCCTTGGCAATTTGAATTATGCTTCTTGTTTGTTTGTTTGTTTGTTTGTTTTTATTTTTGCAGTTTTTGTCTGGGGCCAGGTTTGAACCCATCACCTCTGGTATATGGGGTCAGTGCCCTACTCCTTTGAACCACAGGTGCTGCCCTGAATTATGCTGCTTTTTAAAGTGAAAGAAACTGTGAAGGTCTCTTTTATTTTTATTTATATTTTAAAGTGTACAGTGTCTTTGAAAGTAGTTGGTTGAACTGTTAAATGCCAAAGAATTTCTGTACATTGCCAGCTTGGGTGGATATTTACTTGAGTATGAATAAATTATATTTCTGGTGCTTGAAAATGATGCCCTGATTTCTTTTGAGGGAGACATTCCTATAAAGGTAAACTTAAAAGTGACTTATAAAATTCAGTCTTGGAGTGAGTGGGGAGATCACCCAGTACCTACAGAACAACTGCCAAGCAGAGGAATCCCAGCTGCACCAAGTCTGTGGTGGCGAGTGGTGGGGGTGGGTGGCCAGGGGAGCTGCGGAAGTAAAGTGGTTCAGAACCCAGTGATCTTGATGGTGGTGGTGTGGTGAGGAGGCTGCCAAGGGCTGATGGACATTTCATCTCATCTCAGAAACAAGGGTGGTGGGAAGCACGTGGGTTGTGGATTCACATAAACCAACATTGAAATCCTGGCTCCGCCAGGGACTTCACTCAGGCTCATTTTCTCCATCTGGGAAGAATAAATAGCCCTAGGGGTGGTGGTGAAGATTAAATTAGGTATATTGTAATTGCGTTAGTAACTGATTCAGACTGGTTTGCCAGAGTTTTCCGGGTTTTAGCACCGAACTAGGAGTCTCCCTCATTCCCATCTAATTATATATGAAGGTTCCTGTTACTATCTACCAGAAACTTGGTAAGGATTTGTGAACTCCCAGAAGGACAGCGTGTGTGGTTTGTATATGTGTGTGTGTTCGTTCTTTCCTTCCTTGTGCCTAGGATGTAAGTAAATGTTTCTATTCTGAATAAAGGCATGAATAAGCAGCAATACATGTGGCATCATTTTAAAGTGAGTTAACACATCTTCCTGCCAGTTGTCTCTTCTCCCCTAGAAAAAGAGAAAAGGAATGACTGAAATGATGCAATGAATGAAAATGAATCACTCATGAAAATGATTTTGTCTGTGATGTATTTAAATTATAACTTAAGAAAGGGTTTAGGGTGGGCCTACCTCCTTTTTTATTAATGAAACTTAATGTGACCCTAATGACAGTCACCACAGCCAAAAGCTCTGATCTAGGGACCTCCTGTACATGGGCTCCCTGACACATTTTCTGGGACTCTGAGGGTGCTAGTGACTTGACTTTGGTGGGGAGAAAGGTAGGGGGTAGCCCAGTGTGTTAAAGTACTTGGAGAGATCAAAACATTTCTCTAGAAATTAGGCACCAGATTGTTTCCTTTTGTGTTGTTGTTTTGGGGGGTTGGGGGGGGGGTTGAGCAGGATGGGGCAAAAATAGTTGGACCAAGAGAAAGTTTTAGGGTTACACTGTAATCTAGTTACATAGGAAAATTGTAAAAAATGTGCCCTAAGAAGCTAAAATCTAGTCGTCTAGGTGTGGTAGCTATCCAGATTTTTATATTGTATGACCATAAAATGAACACAACTTCTCTTACCACAAATGTCTCTGCTCACAGAGATAACAGCATGAGTAATGCTTTTTTAGAAGCCAGGCAGTTAAATCACACTCTGAGCAAATAGAGGCAGGTCCTCAGAAACTTAGATAAAACATTCATGTGCAAACTTGGACTTTTAATTTGAGAACTATCTGGAAGAAAACTCATGTTGGCCCATGAAGTACTTCCCCAGCCTTCACTGCCTCCTAATCTTCACCCCCTTAAAAAAAATCTTTTGTTTTTCTTCTGCAAAAAAAAAAAAAATATATATATATATATATATGTATATATATATGATTTTAGTCGCATCTAAGAAAGGAGGTTATATTTTCACTTGAAACACAAGGAAACAATTTTTTAAGAGTCATACTCATTCAGCAGTGGGCTTGACTGTAGCCAGTTTGACTGGGAGTTCCTGACCACAGAACCACACACTGCAGTCTTTATCAGGGGAGTAAATGCAGATATTTCTCTGGAGCAGTGACCGCTGGACTCTGGCTGTGGAGCAGTGCTGGGAAGGGGCTCTGGAAGCTGGCTGCCTTGGGTAGTATTTGCCACCAGAGTTCTGGGAGGTGATAAGCGGCTGGCACAGATCCCAGCAGATACTCATCTCAGCCATCGTTGTCGTCAAGTGATTCTGAAATGACCTTTCTTACCTCATTTTCCTGTGAGCTCATAGTCGTCTGCAAACATGAATTATGTCATTGATCCTTGCTCCCTTTTGTTTGACAAGGAGTATTTCTCTTGCTCAGTATTCCTGGAGGAAGAACGTGGGCGCAGGTTATGTAGTGATTCAGCAAGTTGATTTGGGATTTTCTCTTTGTTCCTCCTCTCCCAGTGGGAATTCTAGGGTTCCTTGTATCACAAACTAACGAACCTCTTACTGGATTAGGGGACCTAGATATTAGGATAATTAAGATTCTGAGCATGACTTCAGGAGGGCTGATGGAGAGCTTCTGTCTATAGTTCTTTGCTAGGCTTTGGGGTTAAAGGGCTGTGTGTTCTATCTTTGTTCTTAAGCAAAGCAACAGACAGGGAAACAGTTTTTGTGTTAGGATTTGAATGGTTATATTGAAGGTGAGAACACCTGCCCTCTCCTCTTGGGTTGCTGTTAGAATCAGTTATAACAAGGTGTACGACCCCCCTATGAAAAACAAGCTCATAATCACGTCTCAGAAATTTTTACAGGGAGAAATAAATGTGGAGGCTATCTTTGTTGTCAGGTCCATTCAACTGGTCTGGTGTATGTCTGATGAGGGAAACACATCTTTTCAGTAACAATAGCCAACATATATTGAACACTTATGTAGCAGACTCTGCTGTTCATTATATGCATCATCTCATCTCTCCCTTCCCACCCACCACCCACCCCCCGCCATGCTAGAGATGGGGTCAGGGTATAATCTCTGGTTTTTTGTTTTGTTTTTGTTTTTGTTTTGGCAGAGAGAGAGAGTCTCACTTTATAGCCCTCAGTAGAGTGCCATGGCGTCATAGCTCATAGCAACCTTCAACTCCTGGGCTTAGGCAATTCTCTTGCCTCAGTCTCCCCAGTATCTGGGACTACAGAAACCTGCCACAACACCCAGCTATTTGTTGTTGTTGTTGTTGTTGCAGTTTGGCCAGGGCCTGGTTCAAGCCCGCCATCCTCGGTATATGGGGCCGGCACCCTACTCACTGAGCCACAGGCACCGCCCCCATAATCTCTGTTTTAGGATGAGGAAAACAAGGCTGGAAAGATTAAATCTCTTGCCAAATGTGCTGCTCAGTTGTGGAGTCAGCCTTCACGCCTGGCTGTCTGTTCACAAAGCCTAGCATTAAACTTGTCACTCCCTCTCTTGAGATGGTTATCTTCTTGGGAGTATTTTGGTGTGGCTGCGGGTAGAGGGAACAGTTGGACCGAAAGTCTTCTAGCAGCATCCTGCATTGGCTTCTTGAGTCTATTTTGAAGCACCTCCTCAACTCTGGCTGCTCCGAAGCATCCTCCCCTTAGAGTGGGGATATTTATGCTGTGGTTTCCTTCTTCCTGCCTCTCCGCAGTCAGCCCTCTCACTCAGGTCGGAAGCCCATCGGTTGCTGATAAGCTACTGTGGGCTAGCTCAGTCACTCTGTGCCACCCTATGTTTAAGGTGGGTCATGCTTGTGTCAGCCATGTGGTGAACCTGGGAAGGCCCTATCAGTGCAGTCTGACTTGAAATCAGAGGTCACACTCTCTCCACCGCACTGCTCATTAGTCTACTACTGACACCCATGATGTATGTAAAAGTTAAACCACAAACTTCTTTCTCCTGCATTGAGGATGATTTTTAAAAGAGTGCTGCGGGGGCTTCCTAGAATGAGCCAGGTATAAACCTTTACCCATACATTATTTATGTGAGGTGGGTGGTGTCTCATCTGCTCTGTGGATCGAGTAACTTGAGGGACCAGAAAGGTGAAATGAGGTGGTAGAGTCTTCTAGCTAGCTAGTGACAAAATGGGTGACTGTAACTTCAGCAAGAGGAAGCCATTTTTATGATTTCTTTGAACTTAAAGCATGTGATTTGTCTAAATGAGTAGAGATATATAGCAAGGCATAGTGTACATATCCATCAGCATGCCAGTCAGTTTTAATTTTTGCTTGAAACTCAGAGCATTGTGCATTTGGTCGTTCTTATCAGGGATTCAGCCAGATTCCCAGGGGTTTGAAAGTGTCATACTAACAGCAACAAATAGAATACACAGCTGAAAAGTGGAAGGCCCACCAAACAGGCTTTTCTACTATCAATTTCTGATGAAGCACTTGCTTTTGATGAGTAAATCTTTCCATTAAAAATGGTGCATCTGCTAATTTGCTTACCATTAATATTGCAAGAGTGTAACATTGGAAGGATGAGTAATAATACATCTGCGTATCTTGACAGACAGAAAGAATTAATATACACCAACATGTGGACTCAGTGTTGTAAAAGCAGTAAAGGTATTTGAGATGGTGTGTTTTGAGCCATATCTTAGATTCAGATGCTACTGAACGTTGGCTTATCAGGATCCTTTTGAACACAAAGACATGGTGACTATGAGGGTTCTGAATTTTGAGATGCTGGATGAAATAATTGCAGTCAAATAGCTGTTGGGATACAAAGAAGTGGTGACTGTGTGGTAGCCAGACTGTACGATGGGTCAGCTTCAAGGTATCAAGGACTCAATTCATTTTAATCTGTCCACAAATCTCTGACCCAGAAGGGAGAGGAAATGTGAACATACATTTGGAAAGCTGGCTCCCAGCATGCCTGTGCTTAGGCAGTCCTGAGAACCTTGTCTGTCTTTCTGTTTCCTGAATGAGACAGGAATTAACCTGTAGCAGAAAAGAAACACGTTTGGGTAGGTGCTTAGAGCGTTGCCCAGAATTTGGTACAGTTAAGTTATGGCAGCAGAGTGGAGGGAAAGACAAGTGATGGTCTGTGTTTTATTCCTGTCATAACTCGGGTCTGCCTCATTTTTCTGCTGCTGACTTGGCTCCACTAATGACTTAAAGCTGTAACATCGGCTGGGCACAGTGGCTCATATCTGTAATCCTAACACTCTGGGAGGCAGAGGTGGGTAGATCCCCAGGCAGGTGGATAGCCTGAGCTCAGGAGTTCAAAACTAGCTGAGCAAGAGCAAGACCCCGGTCTCCACTAAAAATAGAAAACATAGGCAGGCATCAAGGTGGGTACCTGTAGTCCCAGCTACTTGGGAGGCTGAGGCAAGAGGATTTCTTGAGCCCAGGAGTTTGAGGTTGCTGTGAACTGTGATGACACCATGGCACTCTATCCAGGATGACTGAGATGCTGTTGCAAAAAAAAAAAAAAAGCCCAACAGCTGTAACATTGACAGCAGGTATAAATAAGTGAATATAGCATTTGGCTTTGGCTTTGGGGAAGAAGTAGTGCTTTCTAGAACTTGTCCTCAAAACTCAACTGACAAAAACTGGAAGCCAGTTACTTACAATGTGCTAGAGTTAATGTACCTTTGCAGACTGGCTGTGGGAATAGAGTAGCGTGTCCCAAGAATAGGTGGTACAGGTAACTTTGTAGAATACATTTATAGCTCTAAGGTCTATGCAGGAGATAGCTGTCAAATCTATTCACCTTGAAGTAAGTGGGTGTCACGGTGAACACGCTGGAAACAGGTGTGTACAGGACAGCCACTGTCTCAAATTACATTCTAAAAGGGAACAGTAGGTGGAAAGGGGCAAGTATTCCAGAAGTGTAAATAACATTCCTTGGTTGTAGGGATCTGGGAGAGGCATTTTGGAGGAATTAACATTTGAGCTGCAATGGCTAGAACACCTGGGATATGATATACATCTTTTTTACTTCTGTTTCAGTTGCTAATGCTTATTATTATTAGTTGGGCTTTTTGCTTCCTTTCTGTTAAACCACAGCCAGCTAATCTTGGCACTTGTCCCGAGAATCAGGTGCTGCCTAGCAGCTGATGTTGGTGAAATGACCTTGGACAAGTGACTTGCATCTCAGCTCTCACCTGTTAGAAAGGGTTGTAGATCATCTGATACAGATCTGAAGGCCCCTGCAAATGAATGCCTGGAATGCTCCCCCAGGGCTCTGCGAGGTCGATACCCACTGGCTAAGTACTTTTGGTTTCTGGTTCTGTGGGCTTACAGGATCAGTCTTTGGGTAAACCAACATCTTACAAAGGAGAGGGAAAGCAAAGAAAAAATACACATATCCTCACATAGAGAGAGGGGGAAAGCTAGAATTCTGCCTGAATTCTAGCCCAGTATTGGTGGTGCTGGTGGTAATTGTGATAGTAGCTAAACCTTCTTGGTATTCATCTTGTGCAAGCACTGTTGTACATACTTTGTATTGATTCATTTTCCTCTCACAACAACCCTGTGAGATGCTACCTTTGTTTTGAGGATGGGGAAACTGAGGCACAAAGGATGCTTTGCCTAACTTGCTGTGAGTGGAGCCAGAATTCCAACCTGGGCGGTTTGCGCTGGGACCCCTAGTTTTTAACCTTGTTGCCATGCTGCTTGTCAGGAGCATTTCACACGTGATGCTTCTGTAGATCTCAGATGGGCATTTTGTTGGGACCTGGGCAGCAACTGAAGCAGCTGCTGAGAGGTAGAAATTCCTGATCCTTTTTCGATCTTAGGACTCTTCCTCTTAATTGGTGATGGTAACAAAGGGCAGCATGGTGAATGCAGTGTGAAATGTAAGTCTTGCCTTATCTTGGAAGAATTCTCTCTTTTTTGGTGGTGGTTTGCTTGGATGATTCTGGCAGAATGAAAAGGACTCGATTGACAGTACAGACTCTCTTGATCTGTATTTTGCCAGTATACAAAATGATTTGCCATGTACATATGAGAACCTGGAATGAAGGGTACTATTAGTAGTATTGAAGGAGAGTTTTGAAGTAGAATTTTGGAGGTAAAAGTACAGTGTTCCCTGCTGAGGCATTGGACATTGGCTACGCAGAAGGTAACCCTGGAGCAGTCGTCAAAGGCGAGCATTACCTGGGAACATGGATTTGGGCTAGAAAACCACAGCTTAAGTTCAGATTCTTGGAGTTTGCTACTGTTCTTGACTTCACACATTCCAGCTACCTTTACCATTTTTGGTGTATTTAGTTAGGCCTTTTCTTCTATACTATTCTTTAAATAGCACTAAAATAGATATCTATTTTATTTAACTAATAAAATAGATAATCCCTATTTCTGGTTTAAGTGAAGACTTTCATAGCATTGGAAAGCTGACACAAATATTAAAAAAATACAAATGAAAATATCTCTGGCTACTATTTCTATTTTGTTTTCAGGCCATCTTTTCAAAGAGCTGCCCCACAGCCAAGTCAAAAAGAGGCACACTTCATCCTTACTTGTTATCCCCTAAAACCACAAACTCATTTTGCTTGCAGTTCATCATGTTCTGTATTTGGCATCAGAGAAGCATTTGTTATATTTATTGTTAATACCCTGCCTAGTTCCAGAATGATTGTATTTGGCCCAGGCACGTGTCCTGATGATGTGAGCATGTGTGAGATGATAATTCAGCTTCTTGGAGAGAGTGATCACAGGATTATTAGGTTAGTGAATGCTGGCTTTGTTCTTTTCTTTGCCCTCTCTGTCCAGAAAAATGGAAATATCTTTTTTAGGAAGGCCTGACATTGCTGGAGCAAAAGATCCTGTGTCACTGCCATATGTCTTTTTCCCAAGAAATTTTTTTGAGGGTGCCACAGAGTATTTTTGTATGAATATGTATGTTCTATGTTCCCATTTTCTCTTTTGAGACTAAAGCTTATTATGGATTTAAATAGTTCAAGCGACCTCCTTTACCTTTACCTGGAGACATAATGTACCTAAAATGCAGAAAGAGCTGTGACAGGCACATAATGAAAATAAAGAGTAACAATTTGCATTTGACCTGTGGTACCCCTTAGGTGTAGGAGTGTCACCCAAAGAGGGAGGATACAGTACCGGGTTGTCAACCAGCATTTTTAAAAATTGGACTCTGTTGAGATGACAGCTAGGACATGGCCATTACTTAGGTAAACCAACTAATACCTCTGGCCATAAGTTTCTGAAAACACCTGAACTCTTTCATACTTACAGATAGGGACGGTAGGGCCCAATTAGGCGCAATTTGTGTCTTTATAGTAATGTTAAGACAGTGAGCAGTTTTCCTGCTGAGTTAGGATAGCTCTGTGGATACCATACCACTACTGTGGGCAGACCAGATCCCCACTTAGCCGAAGTACACAGTGGCAGATGGTCCTGTCTTTTAATGGGAAGATGTATCTGCTGTGTGCAGTTCTGAGAAGTACCTTTGTGAGGCCCAGCAATTCCTGGCTATTGCTCTTTGGGTTTACATATAATATAAGTTTTAGGAGAATTGGTGAGACTGTAGGAACCAGTTTTAGCCAGTACATTAAGACTAAAATGACTCTATTGTTAGTCAGAAAGTACAGTGTGACAGAGAAATCCTAAAACTCCAAAAGTAAATAGCCTACAGCAATTAACTGTATTGACTTTGGAAACAAGAAAAACCCAAACCTCTATGGTGAACCAGAATGGGTGTTTCTTTTCTCCTTTCCCAGGGTAAAAGCTGCTGATGAGAACTGGTCTCTGGTGTTGCTAGGACAAACCTGTATGACCTTCTTTACGGAAATTATTAACAGGGGCACATTTCACTTACCATCAGGCCATATATGAAAGAGGTTTGGGGCTGGGTCTGTCAGCCTCTGACCCAGATCTGGGGGAAGGAAGCCAGCGCAGAAAACATTAGAGCTTCCATGTGGTCGGTTGGAACCTCAGAGTATCTTCTTCATGACTGTGATGGCAATAAAACCCCACTTAAAGATCATTCTAGGGTGACTTTATTATTATATAAGGAGGAGATGTTCCTTGGTAGTGTGTTCTTGAGTGGTAGAGGTTAAAGGTAGAATTATGTCTGGAACTAAAAAGCATCTGAGACTTTTTAGCAAATCAGCAACATTTAGGCTTCTGGCCCACTTTGGCTGGGCACCTTACATTTTGTGTACCCAACTGGCTCTTCACAGCCTGTTTTATATGTATTCATCCAATTACTGGGAAAACAATTTGAAGCAGAGGCCTTATGAATTGGGAAGATCAATGGTATTACCATCATCTGCTTATTTGTGTGTGCATTTTGGGAGTTGTACTCCTAGTATATTTATATTCTCACTCATAACAAAAAAAAATTTTCTTCTCAAATCTTCCTTCTCAAATTATTTCTTGACAAAATAGAAAATTTATTGCCAGTAACTAATTAATTCTAAGGAGATTTAGGTTCCTACTGTATACTTCTAAAAATACAGGGCCTGGGAGCAACTAAAATGAGATACACACATAACAATTATTTTTTTAAATTTTGTTGATTTTTGAATTGACAAAGTTGTATCTATACTATGGATAACATGTTTTGAAATAGGTATACACTGTGAAATGGCTAAATTGAGCTAATTGACACCTAATAGATTTAATGGTAATAAAGTGTGGGATGGAGGCCTGGCGCAGTAGCTCACACCTGTAATCCTAATACTCTGGGAGGCTGAGGCAGGTGGATTGCTGGAGCTCAGGAGTTTAAGGCCAGCCTGAGTAAGAATAAGACCCTGTCTCTATTAAAAATAGAAAAACTTAACAGAGTGTGGTGGTGGGCACCTGCAGTCCTAGCTACTCAGGAGGCTGAGGTAAGAGGATCACTTGAGCCCAGAAGTTTGAGGTTGCTTTGAGCTGTGATATTGCCACAGCACTCCACCCAGGGTGACAAAATGAGTGTCTGTCTCAAAAAAGTGTAGGCTACAAAGCGAAGGGGTTGTGCATAGTCACAAAGCGAAGAGGTTGTGCTTCTCTGCCTTAGTGACCCTTATCAGAATATTCTTAGTGGTGGGGGGAGAGGATGCTCTGGATTGAGTGCTCTCCATAAAGACTTCAGTGACACACAAAATGTTGACTGTCCTTTGGTGCTGACAGAATTTGGGGGTGCTTTCTATGGAACCGTGGCTATGGCTGGGATGGAGCTGCTGCCGCCTCTGGGCTTCCAGGTGGCTCCTCCTAGACAGGCAGGCCAGCCTTCAGGAGGACCTGCATTCAGCCTTCAGGCTTTGGTTTCTTTGCCTTTTTATTTATTTACTTTTGAAACTTTTATTTGCCCTGGGACCACTTTGAGGTTTAAGGTATAGCCCACAGTTTAAAAACACTGTCCTGGGCCTGAGCTAATAACAAGAGTAAAACCCTTTCCCCCTGTCATTACTGTTTCTTCCTCACAGACTAATTAGCCAGCTGCTGCAGGTCTCATTAAACTTCATTAATCCTGAGCATCTGTCTATAGGAACTGCCTCAAGATAAAAAGAGGAAGCTCAGCAGAACATTTCTGTTGCGGCTGCTAATTACCCCCAAGCTATACTTTTTATTAATTAATGGCTGTGCTTGCCTCCAGATCCTGGTGGAGGACTTTACCCATTCCAGACAACAGGCATGCTGCTCTTCCCTGGCTGCAGATGCACTGCTCTGTGGGCGGTGGGTGCACGGTTACCTGTAATTATCAGGGCCCGGAACAGGGTGGCTCTAGAAACCAAGGTGAAGGAAACACATCTGGAAGTCTGGTCATGTGTACCTTGGCTCTACACTGGAGCTGTTTAAAAACAGATGCAGTGGTACATTATTTCATCTGTTAAGAGACATGATGGCAAAAACCATTACAAAGCAAGCTTTCTTGACTCACAGGTTCCAGGGTTTGAAAAAGCATTTTAATGTGGGGTTGAGATGGGAAAGAGGAATGTTTCCCTGTGGCTAAAGATGATGCTTAAAAAGGACGATGAGGCTGTTGGGTCTGGTCCAGTGGTGTCTAAGAGCAAAGAGTCCTTAATGACACTATACTCCTCCCAGGTGTCAGGCAGGAGAGAGGCGACCTCCCTTCATGGGACTGAAAGAACGTTTAGAAACACGGGGGATTCTTTCTGATGATGGCTTCTACATTGAATTATTAACACGTAAAATTCCCTGTTTTGGATTGTCAGAAATTAAGAGATTTAATTCGGTGTGTTCCTTTTAGGTGGGGGGAACCTTACTCAGTATTCAGGCTTGAACCCCATTTCACTGCAGTTGTAGCTGAAGGTCCTCACTGTAGAAATTTCTGTAGCGTAGTGGAGATTGTGGGGTCACACTCTTAGGACTGTGCTTGCTTTGTGGGCAAATTGCTGAACCTCTCTAGATCTGAGTTTGCTCTTAAGCAAAATACATTTGAGTATCTACCCCACACAGTGGTGGTGAGAATGAAATGCAGTTGAGTGGAATGCTCTGAATACCTGGCCCTAGGAAGTACTCAGTAAACCCTGACTACGGGCACATATGGGAGGTCATGATTTAAGTCCTCCATCACTTAGGGCCATATCCAGGGCACCTTCCCACTTGTATACCAGAAGCACTGGTGGGTTAACCCCCACTGGCTGCTCATCTTACCCCTGCAACTGTTCAATAAGATCAGTGAGACTCAGACCTCAGCTCTTAAGCTTTGGCCCTTTGACTCACTTCTGGTCAGTTGGTCGGACAGTGCTTTGCCGGGTCCTCTGTGTTGCCACCTGTTCTCCTGTAAACTGTAAATCCTCCAGCACCATTGCTCAGTACAGCAACTTCTTTAAAAATGGAATCACTTGTGCTGTACTTGACATCTGGTGGTACCCCAGTAAATGGTGGCAACTTTTCTTAGCAGAGTGCACGTGAGAAAATATTTGGAACCTGCTCTCTGACTTCTTCTTTGTTCTTTTGCCTTCCTTGCTGGGAACAGGGTTTGAAAACCACCCCTCTGGAGGCTGTAGACCTTAGTATTTCTTCAGTGAATAGCACTTTTTATTTCAATTAATATCCTTAGTGCCCCCATCTATTAAAAGGAGGAAGTATTAATGTTTGTTGGCCATATTATGCTCATGAATATTTTATAAGGTTAAATATTGATTTAGTATTCTGCAGGAGAAAGACAGGAAAATTCAGGGTACCATGTTATTTATTTTAGAGTGCTTGCTGAGGACAGCAGTTGGCATGTGTCCTGTGAGGTGCTCTGGGATGATTTGTGCGCCTCCAGTGAGTGTTTTATTCCTTCCCATCAGTCTCAGACCCCATTGGTAGACCTCAGTTCTCTTATCAAATAAAAAAGAATTTCACACTTCCCCTCAAGTGGCAGTGCTCCTTAAATTTTTCAAAACAGATACTTGCTCTTTAAAAAAGAAGAAAAAGAAATCAGAACAAACAGCGTAAGAAATAAATACAGAAGTAGAAATGCCTCTGCCTTTATTTCTGCTCCCTTGAGATAATTACCGTTGATAGTTGAAAACCTCTTTCCCTGCCTTTGTATGTGGTTACTTACATTCAAATATATCAATGTATATTCATAGGATCATACTAAACATATACCTTGTTGTGTAAGGGACTTTTTGCATCCAATAACATATACGTGTGGCCACCTTCTCATGCCTGTATGCTGCAGGTTTCCCTTCCTGTTTTTAATTCATATGTGTTTTATATAGATGTGCCATCTTTTAACTAATAAACTTATTAGTGCATATTTAGTTGTTTCTAGTCTTTTCTGTTTTGCTGTGATTGCAGTTCTTTTTACGGTTATTTTAAAAGCTATAGTGTACACCTTTGTGTTCTATAGTGTACCTCTTTGTGTACCTCCACAGGTGTTTCTGGAACATAGACACCTGTAGATGTGATTGGTAGGTTGAGGAAAGACTGTAGCACCTCTGTAGTTGACAGCCTCCCTGCATTGGCCACCTCCTGAAGTTGACCTGATTTTCATCGACGAGACATGCACCACATGAACTCAGGGAAGTTCCTGATGTTGACCACCTTCTTCTGTTGACCAATTTTTAACAGTCCCTTGAGTGGTCAATTTACTGAAGTTCCACTGAACATATTTTAAGAGTTTGATATTCCCACTTAACCACCCTCCGTTCCACTACTGGGCACATGCTGCCTATTTCCCCACACCTTAAGTAAGTGAAAGGTTTTCAAGCTTAAGGAATGGGGCTAAAGTTTTATTTTCACCTATTCCCACCTAGTCATGAAAGTAAATTGCTATCTGCTACCCTAGAAGAATGTCTTTCAGTTTCCAGCCCTTCCCACCCAGATCTTAGATCTTTATCTTTATAGAGGCTGTTGAGTAGAAGCAGCCAAGGTCTGTATTAAATAATAAAATGCCCCTGAAGAACAAATCAGCTACAGGAGTAAGCTTCCCAGGCGGTATCCAGGTAACCAGCAATAATACTCCTCTTGTGACAATGTTAGTTTACCCTCTCCCACCCCCAAACTGGCAGAACTACAAACAGCCAGTCCCCACACCTGTTGGGAGCACCTGACTGGAGTGGGAGATAAAGCCTTGCATGTGGGGATAAGGAAGAAGTGTGGTGGGGGGGCCTCCTCACGGTGCATGCTCAGCGGACTTCACAAAGACCTGTGTTCTGTTCTATGGGAAGAGATTTGCGTTTATGTTTAGCAACACTGTGCAAGAGGTTTAAGTTGCCAAAACAAATAGAACAGAAAAACTGATCTCCTCATTTAATAACTCTTTTATGCAAAGCTTTCTTTTTTCTTTTGAAAAACAAAATTGAACTTAGATAAATTACCAGTTTTAGCTAAGAAGATTCATACAACCCAGGCCATGCATTATGCTTTGTTTTCTATAAAAGTGGGTTTCAAGCTTGAATTAATGTACCTATTAATGCAAAATAGATTTTGATTAAAAACAATAGCATAGCTCTTAACTTTCCTGTCCTCTTACTAGCGTGAGGGGTCCTACGGTGCCACCCTGCCCATTGCCTTAAGTAATCGGCGTTGAATCTGAGCAGTCATTTTCTCCTGGAATTTTTCTGTCCTCCTTTATTAAAACAAGGCAGTGGGCATTGTGTGCCTACAGGATCTGCCCTCCAAAACCGTGTTTGGCTTTGAAAGAAATCTTGTGTAACCACTTATCGTATGGGTGAGGTTGAAGAAAGCCACAAAGGAAGTTAGCAGAATTGTTTCTCAGTATTTGACCCTGGATGTAATAACTTTCTCTTTTTCATTTTAAGTTACCTTAAAAATAATGACATTGTAGTTGAATGTGTGCATTAATTATCTAGTGCCGTGAATTCTCAAGAATTCCCAGAATTCACAGGAATTGCTCACTAACTTTTGGAGAGAGAACTTTTAATACTCTTAGGTGTCCTCCCGGGGTTCATGGTAGTTACTCAGTAAATGGTTGCTCATTGGCTGATCGATTAACCCAAGATGAAAACCTTGACAGGGCAGCCTTTGTGGCTAAATATTGAGTACTAGTGTGTGTATCATTTGCTGTTCTATGTGGAATAATTTTTCAGGCAGTAGAGTAGTTGGCTGAGTTAAACATATAATCATAGATTGGGTCAGAGCCTATCATTCAGCATATTACTTCCTGAATGTGCAGGACTCTATGAGAAGTGAAGTTTTGGTTTGAAGCACTGAGATATCATTTAGAAAACAGCATTAAACTCTCTTACCATTATAAGACACAGTAATGACAATAATGACTTGTCACAGTCATTATTTCTGAAATCCAAGTACAGTTTGGATACTTCTCACCCTTGCTTCTCCCTAAACACACATAAGTATGTCTGTGGCTTACTTGAGTAGACAACTATAACTTTGGAGTTTGGCATGGAAGTTGAAACAGTCTTATTTATTAGTTTGTCATTTTCTACTCTGGTCATTTCTGCAAGTGGGTTGTAGTCATTGACCAGAGGGGCTGTCAGTGACTAATTTGTAATGTTCCTTAGAACAGAAGCTAATTTTTACATTCTTTTGTGTTTACATTCATTTGTTTTTAAATGTAATTCCTCTTCTCAGAAAGTAGAACCATGTTATAATTCTGCAGTTCCGAGTGATAACTCAGCATTGCTGCAACTTCCTTTATTCCAAAATGCTAAAGTTTTGCAGATTAAATTCATTTGCAGGACTTCTGTGTTATCTTAGATTTTCTTAGGTGGGAGCTTCCATACTTAATTCATTCAAGGAGGGATTATTTTAGTAAATACTGTACTGCCCACGGAAAGTAGAGAGCTTTGTCTGGTGGCCTTCCAATTCTTTTGACTTCTTCCTTGTCTATGTCTCTGGTTTTAAAAAATAAAGAAAATCCCTCAGACTTTAGCTTTTTTGGACTCAATGAATTACTGTTAAGTTTGACATCCTCATTAAATGGGAGAGCTGTCAGAAACTGTCACGAGCAGCTAGAATTGGTACAGTGATCTTGGTGGTGCCAGCCTCTTTGGGCATCTGTGTGAAAACATTGAGGTAGAGAAGAATACAATCATGTCTGATGACTCCAGTGTGTGAAAGGATTCTCTTATTTCCTCCTTGCACTTCTTTTGACCATAAGAATTCTGGAAACCTGGAGAAGATTGAAAAACATAAACAAGGGCCGGGGAGCACATTATGTGATTTTTAAATATATATTGCTGTAGACTTGGTCCACAGAACAGTAAAACTCCCTTTTTTGTGTACTGCATGAAAAAAGAAACGTAGTAAATTTGAATTCTCTCTTACTGCCTCAACTTAACCCCAGGGCTTCTGCAATAAGTCTACCCTTAGCTCTTGTGGGATTGTATCTTGTGAATTTCTGTGCTACATGATAAGACTGGTTTAGAATGTAATACTTACTGCTTATGTAGTGTTGTTTAGAAAAAAATGATGTGAAGACATGTTGCAATTAAACTGCTTTCATAAAGTCTTATCTTTAGTGTGCCTTTTAAAAAATTCTTTCCTGGGGATGGCACCCAGGGACAGCTCAAGGAGTAGGGTGCCGGCTGCCCTGGCTCCATATACCAGAGGTGGCGGGTTCAAACCCAGCCCTGGCCAAAAAAATAATTAATTAATTAAAAAATTTTTTTTAAAAATTCTTTCCTGGTTAGTTGTATTAGTGTTAGCATGCTGCCATGTAAGTTTAATAATTTAAGATGTGGTATCTATTTAGTTCCATGCTTTTTCTAACTTTCAAGGATATTACAAGTTACCCTCAGTTCACCCCCTAATTGACCTGGAGTGTGGGCAGAGGCCTTGTAACATACCAGAAAATGCATGTAGCCTCAGAGCATCAATCCGGCAACAGGTGTAATAGTGAAATTTAAAATGGTACCCAGTGGGTTACGTTGTGCATAGCGTAGCACTTAGTACATATTTGCTAATGTGGTTTTGATCTGAAAATGGAATCTGACAGATGGGGTATAGGACAAATAATATTACTAATATTGTTTCCTGGTTTTAAGACAAACATTATCAATAAAGGGCCAGATAATAGTTAGGCTTTACGGACCACATAGGGGCTCTATGGCATATCACCCCCCCCCATCCTTTTAAAATGTAAAAACCAGTCTAACTCCTGGGCTATATAAAAAGAGGCTATAGGCCCCTGAGACTGACCTGAAATAGATGGTGGTAATGCCTTCCTTTTGTTCTGAGGAGGTAATTCCTTGTTGTCCTAAGCCAGGGTGGGATGGTAGTGTGATCTGGAGAGTTGAGAGTGGTTAGCATCCAGGTAATGTGGGCTCTGACCCTGGACACAGCCTTTGCTAGCAGCATGCCCTCAGCCAGATCAGCAAACCTTTCTGTGCCTCAGTTTCCTTACCTAGTTAAAAATAACAGGTTGTCATAAACAAGGTACAGTGTGTGAAAATCCTAACACAGCCTCCACACGGGGGCATAGATTGGGCTTGTTTCATCCTTCACCCTGACTGACTCCCTGGCGGCAGCCTGTCCTGTAGAGAGGGAGAATAGCAGAGTAGCAGGCTCATGATGTGGCTTCCTATGTGTAAAGGCTGTTTTAGAGTGTGCCACTTATTTCTGATAAATTATCATGAGCAGTTTCTGAATATTTTTTTCATAAGATCCTATTTCTGTTTCTTTAAAGCGGTTACTTTTCCTCTGGGTGTTGGCACTTTACACTATTGTTAATTCACACTGGTTCTCACTTTTGCTCCCATATTAGAGGAGCTAGTTGTGTTACTGTGCCCATTTGATTTTAGAGTGGTAAGCCCCCAGCATAACCTCAGCTACCTCTGCAGTCTTGGCATCTGTGGATTGTGAACTCCCTAAGAGGGAGGCAGGACCCCAGAAGTTTAGCGTGCTTTCTCAGTTGATTATTGTAGTTCTGCTTTTTGGAGACTCTTCTTGTAGTGCCCTTTTTCCACGTTGGCAAAATTGGGGCTGTGCTACTCAGAAGAAATACCATGTGGAAGCTCCACTAAGGAAGTACTGTAAACCACAGGTGCACGGTCATAGAGAGGTCACAGTTGGTTTAATAGTCTGCCTATCAGACTGTAAGTATTAGCAGGGAATTGTATGTTTGCTTCACATGTATTTAGAACAGATGTTTGCATGTGTTTTGTACATGATTAAACTGTTAGGAAAAATATTTCAACTCCCATTCTATTTATATACAAATCCACAAACATGAAGTTAAGGCCCCGAGACTAATCTGTCATAGGAGGCCTTCAGTCAAAAGATTAGTTTCCTTCCTCTTGCTGCCTCAAGATAAGTTTGATTCTCTATTATCAGTACGGCCAGTTGCCTGTTTCCAGTTTCCTGCTCTGTGTATTTTTCATGTTGCTCATGGGAAATGATTTATTTATTTTTTCAAGCTAAGGCACATATGGGGACGCTGCCCTACTACATTCTTTTTTTTTTTTTTTTTTTGAGAAAGGAGTCTTAAGCTCTCTTTCACCCTGGGTACAGTGCCATGGTGTTAAAGCTCACGGCAACCTCCAACTTGGGCTCTAGCCATCCTCTTGCCTCAGTTTTTCTCTTTTTAGTAGAGATGGGGTCTCACTTTTGCTCAGGCTGGTCTCGAGCTTGTGAGCTCAAGCATTCCACCCATCTCAGCCTCCCAGAGTGCTCATACTACTATATTCTTTTGTTTTGAATTCACTTTTCTTCTTAAGCAATTCAAGAATTGAACTCGAATAGATAAATTATTAAAATCAATATACATTAAGTCCTGTGACAGTTGACCTGTTGGATCATGTTAAAATAATGTTGTAATTTGTTAAAAATAATTACACCCTTCTGTGTCTTGCAACTTTACCACAGAGGTGGCAATTACCCCAAAAGAAAACAAAACAGAAATTGTCAAACATTCAGGTTGGTGGCTTTAGACCTCTCTTAATCTGAAAGACACTATCACAAAATTGCATTTTTATCATATTTCAGATATTGAGGAACAGTTGAAGGAACAGTTGTGAAAAGTTTTTATTGCTGTGTAGTGATAACATTTAACTGCTTAGGGTCTGTCTATGTGATTTGAACTTTGTCTCCTCCTCAGCAGTTTCATTGAGACCACCAGGAACAGCCAGATTTATTAAGAACCTATTTCTTAGGCATTGGAGGCTTGCTGATTTATTTAGCATATGTTTGTTATGCACCTATTCTATGCCGTGTGTACACTAAGGCCCTAACCAGGTATAGAATTGTGTCCTGGCCCTCAAGGCAACTGCAGACAAATTGAAGAGATAGGGCACAGGGTACAAAATAAAAAGATAAGAGACCACATCCCATCCAAAAACAATGGCTGGTACCCATAGAAGTCCTCTTAAAAGAGCTAATCTTGGCTAAATCTTAAAGGAAAAGATAAGAGAAGAGAAAATGCCTTCCAGGTTAGAATGGTATAAGCAAAGGTGAGAAGAAGCAGTGTGTGAGATGAGAGTTCAGAGCACAGTGAGTGAGACCTGTTGTGTTGGAACACAAAAATGGTTCCAGCTTCCTCAGGGAAGTTCCCAGAGGAAGCTGGTGCCTTGGGGGAGAGGGTGCTCAGGATCCTTGACTACTAGGTTCAAGAGACTTAGACTGTCTTCTGGATAGTTTTGGTATAGTGTGGTGCAACTTTGAAAAACCTCTGTTTGGGGAACACGACTATAGTCATGATGTTCAAGGTGGATTAGAATGGAGAGGCACCAGGCTGGGGGACTATAGTAACTGATAGTGGGTGGGGCCTAAAACCATCCTGATTGTGGTGTCTTATCTACTTCTCAGTTTTCATTGACTATTGCTTGGCTAATATACCTCTGAGTCCATGGAACTAAAGACTTACTGACTAAAAATTTAGCTCACCTATGGTGAGCTTTTCTTCTAAATGCATAAAAATACATTATCAAAATCATGCTAGCAACTGATTCTGTACTTCGTTGTAATACATCTTTTCATTATTTTTTAACTTTTCCTTTTCTGTGCCCAGCTAGACTTGTCCTGCAGGCAAGAGACCTTATCTTAGACAAAGATTTCTCCATATAGTCTGTGCTTTGTAAAATTGGAGTTTATTCATGTCTCAATTTCAGAGTGGTCACCTAGCCACCAGGATTATTGCTTTAAATTGCCAGTTTGGGGCTGATTGCTTCATCATCTCATTTTGATTTTCTGTTTCCTCTTTGTAACTCCTTTCTTTCCTCCTTCGGACTCAAGTCTGCACCTAACT
The DNA here is from genome assembly GCA_963574575.1 of Galagoides demidoff. Classification (NCBI taxonomy): domain Eukaryota; kingdom Metazoa; phylum Chordata; class Mammalia; order Primates; family Galagidae; genus Galagoides; species Galagoides demidoff. The sequence continues at coordinate 29,950 of CAUYQV010012806.1, read as the reverse complement.
TAGCTCTGTGTCTGTTTTCAACCTGTGGGTTGTGACCCCTTCTTAACAATGAAAATACATTGTAGCATCAGGAAGGTCCAGAACTACTGCCTTGGATGTAAGCTATTATCTCAACACAACTGAAGAACCTGGTAGAAAATATTCTTGGGTTATACCCTCAGGTTCAGCCTATTTGGAAAAGTAGAAGAAAGGTTAGTTCTGTTAAGCCAGGTGTAAATTCAGTCTTTGGGAGAGTAACAAATAGGGTTGTTTCTGTATTTCCCTTGTTTTCCATCCGGAGATGGTTCATGCGTTCAGCCTTCCTTCGTCCCTGGCTCCCATTCCTTTCCATAGCCAGAGCAGTGGCATGTGGTGAATATGATTGTGGCTGACACCGTGCGCAGAGGGTGCTGCAGAAGGATGCTGTGCCGTCCTTTCCATAACACGCTCTTCTGTTCATTAGTGACCATTAGTAATAATAAATCAGTGTTTCCATATTCTGTAACTTGACTCACTAACACAGTGTTCATTTTTCCAGTTATGGCAAATTCTCCAGAATAAATGAGAGTGAAGCATTACAGCCTTCCAATATCAATAATTCCCTAAAAAGAAAAAAGGCAGATGACGATGTACTTTTAGAAGATGCTAATGATGAAAAGGATATTCACATCCGTTTGTTTTAATCGCTAAGCAAATGTATTTCTCAGCTCTAAATATCTCTTCCCTTTTTTCTAAGACATCTTCTGAAAATTTCATACGATTTATCAGAAACCCAGTAACAAAAACCAGTGAATCTGAACCCATGGAGAAGGTGTAGCTACGCATCTTAATCCTTCTCACCTTCAGTCCCTCTTACCTGTCTAGAGACGTAGGCAAGAAATGAGAGAGACTGCAGCACCCAAGGACCCCCCAGCACTACTGGTGACACTGAGCAGCCTTTAATCGCAGTGAGACTTGGGCTTCACTAGAGATAACTTTTTTGTCCCACCTAATAGGATCTGGTGAGTTTTGAGAAAATAGGAATTGCTTTTCAGGTGCTTAATGATACTGTAGCCACATCATCTTACAAAATTCTATTTGCAGGAGGGAGTACATTTTAGCATTTAATTTATAATTCACTCCTTCCAGGGATCAGAGGCTGATGCTCACTTAAAGGGTGGGTTTCTTGCCTACTTCTCAGTAGTTTTCATTGACTATTGGTTGGCTAATAGATCTCAGAGCCCGTGGAACTAAAGACTTACCTGACTGGGTCTTTGTACTTGGTGCTGCTCTGGTTCCCAGGGCTCCAGGGACATTTTGGTAGAATGTGTGATCTTGGGAAGCTTACTGTGAGAGTACAATTAGGAGTCCTTCTTCCCTGCATTGCCACAGAGCCCACCTCATCAAGCTCCTCCCACAGAGGGCTGCTGGCTCTCTTTGCCCTGTCTACATTGCTGAGTGATATCCAGGCTGCTCAGGGATGGTCTTGGGTCCCGTGTCATACCTCATGGGGCAGTCATTGCAGAGAGGGACAATGAGGAGTTTTAGAACCTGAAGGCCTTTACCTAAGGGGATGCAGAGACCTATTCTGGGTTGTTTGAAGGTTAAGCAAGCTTCAGTGGGCCACAGAGACAGAGCTAGTCTTGATGGAACTACCATCCCAACCAGTGGAGTTACCCAGGGTAGAGCAGACCCTTTCACAAAACATGGGTTAGGATGATGAGATGACAGGTGATTCTAAATGGATACATGCTTTTTATAATGTTGCACATGAGCCATTACTGTGTAGTGATCAAGATGCCGGGCTCTGGAGCGGGCCTGTTGGGAGAGTTAAACAGTTCCTACCTCATGGGCATTGTGAGGATTGTAAAGTGCAGTCGGCCCTCTGTGGGTTCCACATCTGCACAGTCAACAAACTATGGATTGAAAATATTTGAAAAACATATAATAATAAATACTATAAATTTTTAAATGCAGCATAGCAACTATTTATGTAGCATTTGTGTTACATCAGGGACTTGAGTATCTACAGGTTTTAGTTTCCAAGGGGGTCCTGGAACTAATCTGTCACAGATACCATGGGGTGATTGTGCTTAGATTGGTGCCTGAGATGGTAGCAAGTACTCAGTCACTGCTACTATTATTTTAATAAAAAAGAAAGAACAAGTCATTTTCTCTCTATGCAACTATTAAACATACACATAATTCCCCCCTCCCCAGGATGTTAATAAGGGATTTTTAGATTTTGAAAGAAGGTTGGTCTAGATGCCTTTGGAAAGCTTGCTTATCCCTGAGATTGTGTAAGTCTTTGATGTGCACTTTCCTTCCTCTTATTCAATACTGGGCAGCCTTCAGATGAGTACCTATTATACGTAATGCTAATAAAATGCCTGGCAGGGAGGAGGCAAACAGAACTGAGAGATAAGCACAGGGAGCAGTGGGCAAAGGTACCTGTGCCTTGGAGGTACCACCTCCCAAGCATTGGGCAGGGCTGGATGGGAACATACCCATGCCGGCATCAGGTTCTCTTGGGAGGAAGTACGGGTGTGGTTTGACTTGATAACAGTAATACCAGGCCCAGGAAAGGTAAATGGGGATAGGAAGTGCCCACTATCAGACCAAATCGGACTGGCTGCCCTGGTGTCCCTGGCCTGCTGCAGCACCTGCTCCCTGCCTTACAGCATGCCCTTTGTGGGGTGAGTGGGCCTGAGGCAGGGCACGTCTGCTGCCAGCCTGCTGACTCTCAGGCCATCAGGATCAAGACAAAGAGAATGATGTGTGTATAGCACCCCCACCTTGGTGCCCTCTCTGGGGATTGCCATCTGAGACATTGCAAATGCAAGCTCCAGTCGGTGCAAGCCCAGAATGGTCGTCTGTTTTTCTCAGAATATTAGGGGGTACACATGTTTTGTTGAAGCCCAGAACGTTTAAACCAAGATATCTCAGCCCTGGCACTGCTGACCTTTGGGCTGGACCATTCTTTGTTGTGGGGACCATCCTGTATGCTGTAGGATGTTTAGCGGCACCCCTGCCCTGGTCATGACCATCAAGTGTCTGTAGATGCTGCCTTACATCCCTTGATGTCACTACTGCTGGAGAGCCTCTAGCCTAAATGACCAAACCAGCATGGAGCTGGTAAATTCCCCTTTTCACATCACAGGAGCGATCACAGGCCTAGAAGTCCGCTGGCTTCCTGCAGCTGCTCCTGCCACACCTCTTTGTGCAGCTCAGGCCCAGTGACAGCAGCTCCAGCTTGGAAACACTCCTGGGCTGTCTCTCCTTGTCCATGCCAAAGGCCTCCTCCTCCTCCTCAGATGTCTGGCTACCTTCCCTGGCCTCGCTGGGTGGGGAGTGCAGGGCTGATGTCATGGTGCCTTCCCAGGAAGGGTAGAACAAAGGACGGGAGTCCCCAAGGACACGCAGTAGAGGATGAGGCTGGGTGTCCACTGGGTAGATCTCCCCCTCCCTCTGCCTCCTTCCGGCTTCAGAAGTGTTTGTTGTTCTCCAGGCGCTCCATTGTAAGAGGACACGCTAGCTGGCCAGGCTTTGTGTCTCTCACTTGAGTCCATTTCCTGCCCCTCGTGTGTTAGCCTTCTGTGTTGTTTCTGGTCCGGTCCCAGGACAGAACCTTCCGTGCCTTTTCCAGGGTGGTGGTGTGAGCCCGAGGAAGTTAGACCCTACTCAGCTTTTCCAGCAGCTTGTTCCACCTGGGACCCGCTTCTGAAGTGGGTGGGGGGGCAAGAGAGACTTCCTCCTTTTCTCTCCTCTCTTGAGTTTCTGAGGACTTGGGGAGCCCCCAGGAGCTCTCCTTGTACAGATCTGTTTTGTTTCAGCCCAGTTCTCTCTGTTCCTGCCCTTGACCTCTCTCTGGGGAGGAGATTGGGACTGGGCTGTAACTCTTTAGGTAGGACAAGGGGCTGAGGGAGTGTGTTTAACATCATTTGAAGCAAATTCTCAGTTTCCTCATAAAGGAACCTGTTAGGTCAGCACCTAAAAGAAGATAGGGGTGTCCTTTAATGAGAAATTTATCCAAGGAGTGATCGTTGGCTCAGGGGCATATGTTGTGCTTATTTATTTAGGAACATTATACTTTAATCCGAGCATGTTTTTATTTTGATCTTGCTGGGTGTGGTAGGTAATTTTGAGCTGTAAGCCTTTATTAACAGCCTGGGATACCCTTCAAGGGCTTTATTAAAGACATTTCCCATCTCCAATGTAACACATAAAGGATTTTATAATTTTTTTAGAAGTTTATTAACCCTAAGTACACTTGAATCAGGAGTCGCACTCCCCCCATTGCTAGGAGCCATCTGTGAAATGTGCCTTATGTCTTCTGCTCTAGCCCCCAGTCTTTGAAAACAGCCGACTTTAAGCTAAAAATTGCAGCGCCCCGAGTCACTATAGTAAAGTTACCATCCATCACAATGATTGTGCAATTAATAATGCATGTGGTCTTTTCTGTGGGACCTATCATGATATTGGTGTAGCTCCTTTTTCAGTCTGCAGCCTGCCCCTCACCGCTTTTTCTCCTTCCCCCAGTCCTGTTGATTTTGATCCTTTGTTTCTGGTTGGCCTTTGTCCCTGGGGAAGGGCCCTCTTTTTGCCCTGATAGGATGGGCCTGGAGGAGCTGCAGCCTGCAGCAGGTGGCCAGGCTTCTTGGCAGGTGCCCCAAACTGACTGGCTTGCCAGGTTGGCAGCCGTAAGCTTGTGCAGCGTCTGCCTCACTCCTTTCCCTGGGTAGGGTTGAGGAAGCCTCAGCAGAGCTTCCAGGATACTGGGCTGATGGTCATCCCTCTGGGCAGCCTAGGAAACCAGTACCCTAAGGCCACTGGGCACACACCCCATCACTAAAGGGTGGCTTGTTAATTGTCAGCCAGTGGTTTTGAGATATGTAAGAAATGTTGGGCTATCTGCTCCTTTATATTCACATATAAGTATCTTTGTGGGTTTGGATTTGCATTAGGAGCAGGTCTTGAATTCTTTTGGTACAAATTCATGCTAGTGGAACTAGAAATGGTGTGCATAATTGGCAAAAGGGTGGCTCTGTAGAGGACAGAGTCAAGAGTGTGAGTGGTTGGGTCTAGGGCACATTCTGTCTTATCTATTGTAGGTCTTTTGCAGCCTGCATTTAGAACATTCTGCAGAGGCAAGAACTTTGGAAGTTCTATTAGTATGGGATGTGTTGGGGTCCAGTTCTGGGCAGATGTATTTTGTGCTCTGAGTTGGACAGAACTTCATGAATGGTGGGAATTTGGAGATGATAGTTGTCCTTCTGTTGTATAGGAGAGGAGACTGAATCCAGCATCTAAGCCCATTTTTGTTGAAACCCTTGGTCCAGGACCTTTCCACTCTTCCATGTTGCCTGCCATTATCTCTGATTTACAGTGCGTGAGACTGAGCAGGTGAAGGGGTCATTGTGTATCAAGGTCATGAGCACATTGATCTTGTCAGGTGTTGCCTAGTCCTTTGTTAGGTGAAGGAAATAAGTTTTCTGCTGTTGCCCAAGATTTTCTACCCCACATCCTTTCATATGCTCTTGGCTTCCCCATACTCACCTTTTGTAGAAGTAATAGCTATAACATGTATGTTAGAAGCTTTACCAAGGAGTATTGGACAGGACTGCAAAGGACCTTCTTGCAGTCTGCTTCTGCTGCCTTTTCATCAGGAAATGAAAGAGAGCAAAGGGTATTCTACTAGCAGTATGCCTAGAAGCTCACATGTTTTAGGACAAGTCTCTGTACATGTGTTCCTTGACCTATGTCCCAATAAACCCATCAAAAAGTAAAAAAATGTTAGATTGAACATCTTCAGTCTGTGACCATCTCATACTCTCAGACATGACCACGGATAAGAGCAGCTAGCATAGTTTCATCGGAGTTTAGTTTTGCTGACCTTCCTGTGGCTGGAGTCTCAGATCCGGCTGGCAAGTACCTGGTACTGCCACTGCTGTGGTTGGTGGTAAAGTGAGCTCTACTCTGCTTGCAGATGAGCGCGAAGCCGTGCAGAAGAAGACCTTCACTAAGTGGGTCAATTCCCACCTGGCCCGAGTGTCCTGCCGCATCACAGACCTGTACACTGACCTTCGAGATGGACGGATGCTCATCAAGCTGCTGGAGGTCCTCTCGGGAGAGAGACTGGTAAGGTTGGTGGCGGGGGGGGGAGTGGTTGTGGAGTGCCTTGCATCAGGCTTGTCTCCTGTTGAAATCCAATTAATGATTGAAATTTTTGAGGAGACTCTTGATAATGGTATGCTTTCAGGAAAGCCCCAGTGTTACATTCTGAGTCTAGGTGATGTTCTTGACTGTAATAAAGCAACCTCATTTTGGTAATTTCTGAGGTTGCTGCCTTTGGTCACAAAGTTCTTGGCTACTGTCCCTGTTAAACAGGGCGTGGTGCTGGAATTTAAAGGGCAAGAATTGGACTCTGGCTCCAAGGTGAACCTGTATCCCACACAAGATAATGGAATATTTTCTAAATTTATCTTGATTCTCTGGAAAATTTGAGCTGTCATCTTAAGATGGCAAGAATTGAACTCAGTAGTCTCTGACCTCTGACATTTCCTGCATGCTTTTTATTTTGGGGGTGGAGGGAGAGGCTGGTGTTTTGTCGTCTCCTTAGGAACAAAGCTTCTGATGAATTCACTCTGACTTTTTGGGCAGGGAAGTTGTCAGCCTGCAGCGAAAATTTTATCCTCATTCAGTTTGCCAGAACTGCCACGGCCCTCTCTGATCTGACTTTTGTTTATGCACCTTAAACCAAAGAAGCTTAAACCAGTCACCGTGACTGACCCAGCAGGTTTTGTCTCGCCTTGGCTTGAGAATGGATGCTGTACTCTCCCGGCATGCATGCAGTGCCATAGGTGGTGGTGGGGCTGAGCCAGCAGCCGCCGCCCAGGGAGAGAGCCCACATCTGCACTGACATCACCAGGAAAATATGATGCTGGCACTTGGCAAGGCCACCAAAAGCCTTATTTTTTAACTTGATCTCCGCCTCATAGCTTGCCAGCCCCAAACGTCTGTGTGCAGACCAGTCCCACACCTCTGCCTTACTAGCAGGCAAGGGGCTTCGGGTATACGTTGCCCGCAGACAGAACTGCCTCTTCGAGCCTGAGAGAAAATGGAGTCAAGAGTATTCTCTTCCTTGCCCTCTGTTTGACAACCGGGATCTTCAAAAGATAGTGAAGCCCTGTCTTAACCGTCACGAGCTTTGTCCGTGCTCTTTGTTCCCTGAGCATGTAGGACTTGTTGCTTCCTTTCCTGTGAGTTTGTGGGCCAAAATAGATAAAGGTTGCCTCTGCTCAAAACCAAGATGGTCTCATGAAGGGGGTTGGTCTGTAGTGTGGGGAGGGCCACTGGGCCATTTATTGCATTTTGATTCTTTTTTTTTAATTGAGTCTTGTTTGAAAGCCTATGTTAGAATTATTGTGATATGCAGCTTTTAATATAATTTTTATAACCAGACTATTTCCCTACTACTTGACCATTTTTTGCCTCTTAATGTTTAACTTAGTATGATTGTTTATTGATTTTTTTTTTTAAATGATGTTTTAAAAGTAGCTAAAAATCATTAAAGGTCATGTGGACAGGAATTAGTCCGAACATTTATTTTTGTTCCAAGAGGGTCCAGTCTTCTAGGATGTAGGGAGTAAATCATTCGCCTTCAAAGATCTATAATTCTTTTATACCAAGAAGATTGTGTCCTTGATAACATCCACATAATAAATGGGTTCAGGTCCCATTGCCCTTTATTCTGAACAGGACAACAAACAATATTAATAGGGAAAAAAAAACAACCAGCAAAGACTAGGTGTCATTTGTGTGTACTGTGCCTTTCATGCCTCTGTATTTGCTAGCCATGGAATTTTCTTTGTGGTGACGCAGAGACCTAGGAGAGTGGGAATGAGAAGGTACGAAGGCTGCTGCCTCCAGCCTCTTAGGCAATGAGTGTCTGGAATTTTGTTGAGCAATGACACAGTACTTTGTAAAACCCCAAATGCCTCAACTTTTATTACCCATTCCTCACAGCCTTCCTGGGTTATAGATTGGGCAGTCTGATTAATTTTCTTATTCTTAAAATACGGATACCATAGAGTGAGTTAAAGCTCTTGTTCTTGACTAGAGCTTCTCAGCCTCTTTGCCTTGTGGTCTGTTTTGGTTCATAGAACTTTCTGGAAGGTATACAAACCACACTGTCTTTGGCTGAAGAGGTTCAAGTTAGAGACCCTCCCTGCAGGAGAGGGTTTGCCCCCAAAGGATTCTTGCATATTCAGATTCTAAAACAAATGAGGTGGTCAGAGCTTCCAGGCCTGGGTAAATTAGCTTCCCTAGCTAAGTGTAACAAAGACAGGGCTTTTTGCACTAGTGATCCAAAACCTTGAGTAACATAAACATTTTCCCTCTATCTGGAGCCAACAGTCAGCCAGCAGCCAGTGTTTTAGCCTCAGCATTTAACCAGCAGCTTGGCAGTAGATAGTAGATAAATGTCTGAGGAACTAGATGGTTCAAATTCACTTCATTACTAAATTCTCAAACCTAGCTCCTTTATGGTGGTGGGGAGAGTTAAAAAAAAAAAAACAAAAAAAAAACCAACAGTTTAGTGATCCGGACAATTCTACCCTAACCCTGCTGTGGATTTTGGCTCAGTAGTATTTAAGTTAAATTTGAGCAAGCTTTAGGTAGGCACTTAGGTTATTAGGGAACTTGATTTTGATCTTGGAAGTATCAGAAGGCAGAAATCTCCGTCTCTCGTCCTGGCGTGGGCAGGATCTCTGTCCATACGTGTCTACCCACTCTTCTCATGGCATGATGGGAAAACTGGGGGGCTGAGCTGCTGGTTGGAATTGGATTGGTGAGAAAGAAAACCATTTCTTCCAATACCTATCCTGAAATCACCGTGGACCCATCTCTTCTAAAGGTCTGTCTTTAGGTAATAGTGTGAGCACAGAACGTGTACTAGTCACTTTGTGATTGGACCTAGATGTCAGGGCCAGACGAGAGCAGAACATAAAGGTGAAGGTTTAGAGGGACAGGGACCCCCAAACAGGCCTAAGCTTTAGGAGGAGGAGATGCCCACAGGTTATAACCCAGAAAAGAGGTGTGGATGTGCCTGCCGTCTTCCCTGTGTGGGCAGCAAAGAAGGATCTAAGTAGGATGGCCACTTTCTGCCTTGCCTCTGCCAGTTAAGATGTCACCTCTGACTGAGGTACAGCAAGGCTTTCCAAATCTCTGCCCCCTCCCAGCCCCCACCAGTCACATACTTTGTTGGCCTATTGTTTCTCGATATTCTGTCTTCTTACTCCCATCAATTCATCTCTAAGAAAAGAAAACATCAAAAAGGGTGTTGTGTTTTGTTTTTGTTTTGTTGGCCACCGTTAATTCCAAAACAGGCTGAGCTAGGTAGAAAGGAGAGATTTAACATGAGATTTGTTAAGCTTTAAATCCCACATGGAACTGCTCTGAGTTTTTTCATAAAACCTTTGTCAAGAGAACCATGCTGGTATCATAGTATTTATTGAAACAGGGTTTGTGGACTGGCCATAGGGCCTAGCTCAGTTTTTTTAAAATATCATTCATGTGGGAGAATTTACTTTTTTCTGAACAACCAGCCACAGAACTCCCCCATAAAATGGGGGGTGGGGGGTCTAAGTAATACAAATTCAAAAGTGAAGTAACAGTCATAGGTAGCATGTGATGAAGTGCCAGATGAATGTCCCCAAAGCCATAGAGTTCAGAAGGTGAAAGGAACCCTCTGTGTGGGGTGTCAAGAAACCTTAGCAGGTGTTGGGAGTTACAGCTAGGTCCAGGAGGAGAGGTTCATATCTAAGTAACCTAGGCTGGGCTCACACCTGTAGTCCTAGCACTTTGGAAGGCCTGAAGCAGGAGCATCACTTGAGACGAGGAGTTCAAGACCTACCTGAGCAAGAGTGAGACCTCATCTCTATAAAAAAGTAGAAAAATTAACTGACTGTAGTTGCAGGCACCTAATGTCCCAGTGCCCCAGGAGGCAGAGGCAGGAAGATCACTGGAGCCCCAGAGTTTAAGGTTGTAGTGAGCTGTGATGATGCCGTTGCACTCCAGCCTAGGCAACAGAGCAAGACCTTGTCTCAGAAAACAGCGTGTTTGTGCGTGTGTGTAGGTAGCCAGAGAATTTTGAGTGTTAGCTGTGAGAAAAGCTTGTGTGATAGCTCCAGGTAGAATGAAGTAAAGAGAGCACTTGGAGGAAGTCATTAGGACTGTGATAGCGGACATGTTTTCTGGCTAAACTGACATTCAGTGGTAAATAACTTCAGTATGTTTTACTTTCAGTGTCTACAAAGTATTGTCACACTCATCTCATTCAGTTCTTAGTCTCATGAAGTGGACAGCTTACTATTAGCTCTGCTTTCTAGAAGCAGCAGGCAGTTACCAGGGACTTTCCCCGAAGACAGTATTGCTGGTATGTTACCATGTGGCCTGCAGCCCACCCTCCTGTCCCACTGAGTCCTTAGGAGTGGGTCTCTGCCATGAAGGCAGGAAGCAGTGGGACATGATGTGGCATTCCCTGATTAACTGTGATGGGGCTTGACAGCTCAGAGTTTGACATGAAGTAAAGAGTTTGGGAACTAGTGTGAAATGAGTTTGGATTCATAGCATGTTAAAAGATTTTGGAATTAGTATATCCCATCCTACCCTGTGTATTCAGTAAAGGGGTGTGTGTGTATGTGTAGTGAAAATCTTTTTTTTAATTAAAAGACAAATAGATAAACAAGTGTCCCTCCTACTGATACACTAGGAGGGACTTTTTCTCTACTTCCCCTTTACCTAAATAAGAGATCAGCAGGCGTTTTGGAATTCAACTTGGATTCTAGCTGATCTTCTACCCTGCAGCACTTGAATCTTGTATATTATAGCTGGAAGTGATGTTAATGACCACGAAGTAAAATATCTTCTCTTTGTAGATACTATAAGGCAGAGAGAATGTGTGACACATTCTCACCAACCAGGCCATCTGGCTGTTGCACCAGACCGAGAGACCTAGCTGACCTCTCTCAGTTCCCAGGGCTGGTTTTATGGCCAGCACTACAACCCTTGGAGAAGTGTCTCTCCAGGGACAGCCATGGAGAAGGAGGGAGCAGGGTGGACCAGGGTAGACCAGGCTGGCCCACCTCCCCAGGGACCTCCCAAAACACTCTACTAGAAGCCTTCCCTAGTGCCCTGCATCAAAAAGGAGGCCAAACCAGCTCCAGGAAGCCTTTGTTTTCTTTTCTGTCTCTGGGCTCTGACAGAAACCCCTGCCATTGTGTTTATTCCATAGGTCTCCAAATCTTGATGCCCCACAGAGAGTAATTGACCCAAAACTAAAGGCTGGGTGGGCAGGTGGGGCAGAGCCAAGGACCTGCTTCTTCCTTTCCCTCTTAAGGGTTTTGGGTTCATGCAGGAGAATTTTCCCAAGGACACACTGCTGCTCAGAGGCAGAGTTTGGACCAGCTGCTCTGATAAACCATTAGAATTATGTTTTCAGAGCCTAGAGGTGTTGGTTTGCCCCATAATTCCGTCTCCTCCTTTGGAGTCAGAAAGATGAGTCTTAGAGGTGTGGTTGGTAAAGAGTTGCGATTAGAAGGGGCCTTGGGAAGGGGAAACAGGAAAAGTGCCTGCAAAAACAACACAGGAACAGGGACTGTGGTGTGGGAGGGAAAGGGAAGCTTGTTAAAATGATTTAGAGGGTCAGTAAAAATAGGCCTTTCCTTGGAGGAGCTGCCTCCCTGCCTACACAGCCCCCTTGATGGTGGGTCCCATGAGCCTGGTATCGATCTTGTCTCCACATTAATGGCATTTCAGACTGTCCCATCACAAATGAACCTGCAGGGCAGAAATGCACATGTTCCTATGGGAACAGACCTCTAGGAATCTAGATAATTAATGGGGACAAGGCAGGGGGGAGCACTTTCCTGGTCAAAATGAACCACTCTTAGGGGTTGAGGCTTTCAGAGTGCTTATCCCAGAGAGGTGCTTCCCTCTCCTGAGCCATTGTGTTTAGTTTTCTCCATTGTTGCCTCTTCTTCCTTCTGAGAAGCTGACGTTTAGTAATACAAAAATAACTTAAAAAAAAAAAAAAACTGTCTGCCAGATGGGAGCCGAGTTTCTAAATTCCTTTCACATGGAAATGTGTATCCCTCTTTGCTGGGTTCCTGTTACGGAATAAAGGAAGTGAGCTTTGAGTCTCAGGTCACCACATACCAACTAGCAGGACAGATTATTTCATTTATCTGAGCCAGTGTGTCCTCATCTGTAAAATGACACAATAATTATAACACAGGGTTATTGTGAGGATTAGATGTGCTCACAGCTATAAATCACCCAACACAGGAAAACACTGTAGTTGCTCAGTAAATGGCAGCTAAGGATTTTTAGATCTTGGTAGCTATGTAGTTGACCTCACCAGCATATTTCCAGGTTGAGATCAGTATCACCTCTTGAAATTAATTTCTCATAATTATTGCATCCTTAACTTGTCTAAGTAATTATGCCTTAAAACTGCAGTACCTAGGCCCCCGGGCTGTGGCAAAATGGTATGTGTCTGTGGCCTGTTACGGACTGGAGGTACACAGCAGGAGGTGTACAGTGATGCTTCCTATGTGTTTACAGCCACTTCCCATCACTCACATATGCCACCTCAGCTCTGCCTCCTGTCAGATTGGCAACGGCATGAGAGCATGGACCCTACTGCAAACTGTGTGTGCCAAAGGATCTAGGTCGTGTGCCCCTTATGACAGTCTAATGCCTAGCGCCGGGAGAGGCTGCAAATACAGATTATCATTAGCAGAGAGAGGTGACTGCACGGAGACCATAATGAATCAAGCACTTGCAGACCCATATCAAAACCTTGGGTGGTGCCTGTGGCTGCTCAGTGAGTAGGGCGCCATATCCGACAGTGGCGGGTTCGAACCTGACCCTGGCCTAACTGCAACAAAAAAATATCTGGGTGTTGGGAGGCTGAGGCAAGAGAATTGCCTAAACCCAAGAGCTAGAGGTTGCTGTGAGCTGTGAAGCCACAGCACTCGACCAAGGGTGACAAAGTGAGACTCTGTCTCTTAAAAAAAAAAAACCCATCCCCCTCCCCCACCCCCATCCATAGAAAAATTGTCTTCCATGAAACCTGACCCTGTTGCTGGAAAGGTTGGAGACTTAAAACATTTTAGAAGCCCTCTCCAAGCAGATAGAACTCTAGGCATAAGAGTTTTAGTCTTGACTTCACTGTCCCTCGAATTGTGCCACCAGTACACCATGTAACGCACCATATCTTGTTTATTCCTGTTATTCTGAAGCTTGCTGGGTTCTTGGGCTGCATCTAGCATGGCCAGTCATTATTATGGAATCCCTGTGATGTGACATTTGACCTCTTCACCCAATGTGAACACCCTTTCACCACCCTCCCTCGCCCTCACAGCCTATATTCATGTGGAAACGCACTCACCTTCCAGTGAGATTTTGTGGAGAGAGAATAGCATGGACTATCTTGTATGTGTTTCCAGTTTGTGGGGAAAAAATTCTGAGAGGACCATTTATTCCATTCAGTTGAACTAAGTCAAGCTCAAGTGATTATTTGTGATCAAGATTTCAGGATAACATCTGGAAGAATGGTTATTACGTCGTGCTCATGGAGCCTGGGAAGTTGCTGGCAGTCCACTCTGTTCCATATTATTTTCCTTTAGCTGCTTCTAGTTTCATCCATAGTGTTCTCTTCACCTCCAATTTGGGAAATAATCCTTTCTTACCTCCTAGAGATAGACTTATGACAATGTCTACTGCAGTCAGAAGGACACCTCCATTCTCCTTGCTCTTTGATCTTAGCACGAGGACACTTTTTATGAAGAAACAGCATCTGTAGGAGAACCACTTATTGCCTCATGAGTTAGGTACACAAACTAGTAAGAGATGAGAGGGAAAAGCCCCTGATAAAGAAATGTCAGAAGCCAGGCCAGCTGTGGCGGCTCACGCTTGTAATCCTAGCACTTTGCGGGGCGGGGGCTGGTGGATTACTTGAGCTCAGGAGTTGGAGACCAGCCTGAACAAGAGTGAGTCCCTGTCTCCACTAAAAATACAAAAATTAACCAGGTGTTGTGGCAGGCACCTGTTGTCCCAGCTACTTATGAGGCAGAGGCATGAGGATCGTTTGAGCCCAAGAGTTTGAGGTTGCTGTGATACCATGGCACTCTACTGAGGATGACAAAGAGAGACTATCTCAAAAAAAAAAAAAAAAGAGAGAAAGAGAGAGACTTTGTGATGTGGGCCATTCTCACTGGGGTTAGATGATATCTCAGGGTAGTTTTGATTTGCATTTCTCTGATGATTAGGGATGATGAGCATTTTTTTATACGTTTGCTAGCCCTTTGTCTGTCTTTACAGAAGGTTCTCTTCGTGTCTTTCTCCCAGTGATATATGGGATTATTGGGTCTTTTTTTTGTTGATTAATTTGCATTCTCTATAGACCCTAGTTATCAAGTTTTTATCTGATTCATAATATGCAAATATCTTTTCCCATTCTAAAGGTTATCCATTTGCTTTGGTGGTTGTTTCCTTAGCTGTACAGAAGCTTTTCAGTTTAAGTCCCATTTGTTTATTTTCATTGTTGCAATTGCCACAGAAGTCTTCTTCATAAAATCTTTCCTCAGGCTGACATCTTCAAGTATTTTCCATATACTTTCTTGAAGGATTTTTATTGTTTAATGCCTTGGATTTAAATCTTTCATCCATCATGAATTAATTTTTTTTTTTTTGAGATAGACTCTCACTTTGTTGCCCTTGGTAGAATGATGTGGCATCACAGCCACCTCAAACTCTTAGACTTAACCCATTCTCTTGCCTCAGCCTCCCAAGTAACTGGGACTACAAGTGTCTGCCACGATGCCTGGCTATTTTTACAGACTGAGTCTCGCTCTTGCTCAGGCTAGTCTCAAACTTGTGAACTCAAGCAATCCTCCCGCCTTAGCCTCCCAGAGTGCTAGGATCATAGGCATGAGCCACCACACCAGGCCTTGAATCAATTTTTGTAAGTGGTGAGAGGTGCGTGTCCGGTTTCAGTCTTTTACATTGGGTATCCAGTTCTCCCAGCACCACTTACTGCATAGGGATTCTTTTCCCCAGTGTGTATTCTTGTTTGGTTAATCAAAGATCAGGTAGCTAGAAGAAGTTACTTTCATCTCATGGTTTTCTATTCATTTACAAAGTCTCAAAGCTACAGATGCTGGTGTGGATATGGAGAGAAGGGAACACTTTTACATTGCTGGTGGGACTGCAAACTAGTACAGCCTTTTTGGAAGGAAGTATGGAGAATCCTCAAAGTACTCAAATTAGACCTCCCATTTGATCCTACAATCCGATTACTAGGCATCTTACTTAGAATAGTAGTTCTCAACCTGTGGGTTACGACCCCCTTGTAACAATGAAAGTACATCCTGCATATCAGATATTTACATTACAATTCATAACTTAGCAAAATTACAGTTATGAAGTAGCAATGAAAATAATTTTATGGTTGGGGGTCACCACAACATGAGGAACTGTATTAAAGGGTCGTGGCATTAAGAGGGATTAGGAAGGTTGAGAAACACTGACCTAGAGGGGGAAAAATGCTTTTATCATAAGGACATTTGCCCTAGACTGTTTATCGCAGCTCAATTTACAATTGCCAAAATGTGGAAACAGCTCAAATGTCCACCTTAACTAGCTGTGGTATATGTATATCATGGAATACTATTCAGCCACTAAAAAAGATGGAGACTTTATATTTTTTGTATTAAGCTAGATGGATGTGGAACACATTCTTCTTTGTATTCTTTGTAAAGCATCACAAGAATGGAGAAGCAAGAATCCAATGTACTCTCTTCTAATAAGAAAGCAGTAAATGAGCTAATACAGGCGGGGGGGGGTGGGTAAGGGAAGGAGGAGAGGGGAGGGGGTGGGGAGTCACTGTATGGCACACCTCTTGGGGGTGGGACACAATTATAAGAGGGACTTTATCTAACAAATGCAATCAGTGTAAACTAATTCTTTATACCTTCAATGAATCCCAGAAAATAAAAAAAAAAGATATATTTTTTAAAAACCCCGAACAGATAAAAAAGAAATGTCAGAAGCCCTTAGACCAGAATTCATACAGTTTTCTTAGAGAGTTAATCCTTATTCCTCAACTTTGAACAAAGTTTTAACCAGGTGCTTTGTTCAATCCAGAATCCACCTGGATATGAGAAGAACAAGGGACTGCTTTGAATGATGCCTTTTTCTAGTCATGAGAAATTATAGGTGACCAGGAGACAGAAGAAAGACCAGAAGAGCACAGTGAGGAGCACAGTGAGAACCACGTGCAGCATCTGTGACTCTTACCCCACGGGAGGGCCCTGCCTGCCTCGCCAGGGGCAGTGCTGCTTCCACACACGCCTTTGAGTAAAGAAGCTAATAAGATGTGCAGTAACACTAGCATTAGGAGGCTAACAGGTGCACCCCGGAAAGAGTGAGCTCTGGTGCTATCTCAGGCCGCATCTGCAGAATCAGAGCCAGGGTTTTAGATTGGGTTTACCCTCGTTGTATTTTACATCTTACTTTTTTCCTGCTTCATTAGATTGCTTGATTTTGATGTCATATTATCACCTGGCATAACACAAACAACAAATCCTCGCATTTCTTACCTACCTGAATTAAATTAGTTTTGAAGTTTCCAGAGAGAAAAAATTCCCTTTACCCATTTTAGCAAAAGGAAGGTTGTAATAATGTGATAAACCCAATGTTCAGCCACATTTCCTTTCCATTGCTATTGCAGTTGAGTTCTGCATCTGTGGATTCAACCAGCTGCAGGTCAAAGATGTTCAGGATGGGAGAGAACAAAAGATAAAAATACAATAATAAAAATTTAAAAAGCAAAATAGTACAACAACTATTCATATAGCATTTACATTATACTAGGTATTATAGGTAATCTAGATATGATTTGGACTGGAGGATGGGTATAGGTTATATGCAAATAGACCATTTTATGTTAGGAATTAGAGCAGCAGGGGATTTTGGTATCCTTGGGGGTCCTGGAACAAATTTTCCACAGATACTGAGGGATAACTGTATTAAAAATAAGAGTTTATTACCACTTGTGGTAGATCTCTGCTTGTAATTATATTTCTTCAGGGTCAAAGAACATACTTTTATTCTTGCTTGTCCTTTTCTGTAGGAGAAAAGAAAGTAAAAAATAATAATACAATGCTGGGAGGCAGAATTTTTATGTTTTTTGAGATAGGGTCTCAGTCTGTCACCTGGGCTCTCTGGAGTGTGATGGCATTATCATAGCTCACTGCAGCCTCACACTCCCAGACTCAAGCAATCTTCCTGCCTCAGCCTCCTGATTAACTGGGACTACAGTTGCACGCTACCACGCCCAGCTAATTTTTCTTTTCTTTTTTTGCTAAGCAGGCCTAGGCTGGGTTTTAACCTGCTGCCTATAGTGCACAGGGCCAGCACTGAATTTTCCTGTTTTTGTAGAGTTGGGACTCCATCTTCAGTTCCTGGCCTCCAGCAGTCCTTCTGCCCCAGCCTCCCAAAGTTGTAGCTAGGCCGACTCTTAAAGTTCAGAAGCCATCATCTTCATGAAGTTGTTTTCAGTTAGCGCTTGAATTTCTCTAAGATCCATATCTTGAAACCCTTCCCTGCCCACCTTTTTGCCATACTCAGAATGTCTGTCATGATTTCCTTGATTGGCTGTTATAAATCCTGTGAAGTCATGCATAACATCTGGACACAGTTTTCTCCAGCAGGAAGTTTCTGTTTTGGGCTGGATGGCTTTTTCTGTAACAAGGATGACATCTTCAATGGTGTAATTTTTCCAGACTTTCACAATATTCTGTCCAGGTTCTCTTCCATGGCATTGGCAGTCTCTTCCATAGAGTATCACTTATAATGAGCTTTTAAGGGTCCTTACAGGCTTTTTCTTTTTAGTAGAGACAAGCATCTCTAAACATTTTTCGAGACATTGTGCTTAGGGACAGTAGACCACTCTGACACCTTTGGTGTTGAGCTCATAGGGTTCTGAGTGGCCAGGGGCATTGTCCACTATCAGAAGAACTTTCATAGGCAATTTCTTGCTGGCAAGGAACTATCGGGCTTCAGGGGAAAAGCATAGATGGAACCAATCCAGAAATAGTGTTCTCATTGTTCAGGCCTTCTTGTACACCCAAGAGACTGGCAGCTGGTGTTCATCTTCTCTCTTTAAGGCTCTGGGGTAAGCAGCTTTATAAAGGTAGTCCTGAGAGTTAGCCTGCCCTTCTTTGCCTCAAATCCTGGTCATCACGTCTCTTCTTTACTAGTAGGTATCCTTTGTGGCTTATTTCCCCCAGAATGAGGCATACTCTGGTCTGCATTAAAAACCTGTTGAGCCAGGTATCCTTTCTCCTTGGGGATTTCTCAGTGGTGTCTGGGAACTCATCTATTGCCCCGTGATGGGCAGTGACTGCTTCTCTTATTTCCTTGGCACTTTCTAAACCACACCTCTTTTTAAAATTATCAAATCATCCTTTGCTGGCATCACATTCTCCACCTTTAGATCCTTTACCTTCCTTTTGCTTTAGGTTGTGACATAATGACTGCCTTTTCTCAAATCTTGTTAATTTATAGACATACTATTCTTACAGCAATCTGGTACCTACATAAAAGCTACACTTTCAATATGGGATAAAAAGGCATTTCACAAAAAGTATAAGGTCTTCATGCCTAGTGGCATAGCTTCAGGGGTAGCTCCAGGAATTTTTTTTTAAATTTTTAATCTTAAAAATGGAAGTCAGCCACAGCTGTAGGCCTCAATCTGTGATGCATAACAAGCAGTTCAGCTTTTCCTTATAATATCATGATTTTTGTCTACTTTTGGGGAACACTTCTATAGCATCACTCTAGATGGGTCCCCTGATATCATTCAAGGTTTATGGTATTACACTACTGAGATGAAACATACCCAAGAACCACGAGAGATCACTTTTTACTTCAGTACACAATGTGCTGGGGAGATGATGCGGAGGTGATTAGTGTCTTAGGTCTTATAAGCAGGTACTCACAACGCTTGAGCTCACCATAAGAGTGACAGGCTGTCACTATGATGTTATTACAGTAATACAGTACGTACAGCAGTTCATTTTTTAGTTACAGTTCATTACTACATCTTTACATTCATGTACATTTCTTTTGATTAAAAATTGCACCTATGGTTTGCCCTTTTTCTAAGGTTTATTTATTTACTTATTTTTTTTTTTGGAGACAGAGCCTCAAACTATTGCCCTGAGTAGATTGCTGTGGCATCAAGCCTCACAGCAACCTCCAACTCCTGGGCTTAAGCGATTCTCTTGCCTCAGCCTCCCAAGTAGTTGGGACTACAGGTGCCCCCTACAACACCCAGCTATTTTTTTGGTTGTAGTTGTCATTGTTGTTTAGCAAACCCAGGCTGGATTCAAATCCGCTAGCTCTGGTATATGTGGCTGGCGCCTTAGCCACTTGAGCTATAAGCGCCAAGCCATGTAAATTTTGATACATTTTAACTTTACAATAGATTTGTATATACAGTAGAACCTCTGTAAATTGACCACCCAAGGGACTGTAACAAACTAGTCAACATCCAGAGGTGGTCAGCGTAAGAACTACACCTGCTGTACCGACACGTATGTGTGGTGCATGTCTGTGAAAATTAGGTCAACTGAAGGAGGGTGGGCAGTTACAGAGGTTCTACTGTATTTTATGGTAAGTAATAAAATGACTAGCATCTACATATATTTCATGCATTCATAACACACCTTTTAAAAACTTTTTTCACTATTTCTAGGCTATACCATTCATTTGAGTTTTTTCTAATTGTTGTAAGCCAAAAATTTTTTCAATGTATTTATTGAAAATAATTTATAAGTGGGCCCACACCTTTAAAACCTATGTTCAAGTGTCAACTGTATGTGTACATGTATGTAGTATATATTTATAGTAGCTATACATACTGGATGTCAGAGATATTGATAGTAAATATGTATACACTTTGCTTTATTTAAAATTTTTACCTTTCATAAGTTTCTTTTAGATTTTGATATAACTGAGTAAAAGGAAGAAACATATAAGGTATTCAGATTAAACTACTCTCATATTTTTTTTTCTCCTTTGTTTTTAATAAGTTACACCCTTTTACTTGACCACCTTCTCATGCCTATCACAAAATCACCATTTTAAAGTTGCCAGATTTGGTATTGTGTCCCATTTTTACTTAGAGCCAACCTTAGGAATCTACCCAAGCTGGCAGGTGGTAAAGCTGTTATTACCTTTAAAGCAATCCAAAAATCATCACAGGTGTGTTGTCATGCATCTGCAAACAACTGTGTGGATAGCAGCAGCCATGCCAAAATTCTCAGTGAAAATTGGGGTCTAAACTTCCCATTTTGTGCAGCTTCCACTATTAAGCACATTTCTAAAGAGGAATTTGTTACCATCACCATAAGTATGCTCTCCTGCGGCTGTTGGGTAAGTGCTGTCCGTGGACAGGAAGAGCATGTGTTCAGGAATGTTCTGGTTTGGGCAGGAGAGGACATAGGAACTGGCATACGCAACTCTAGGCGGTAACTTGGGCTGTCTCTGGCCTTTGGGGTGATCTTTCTCCACGTCTGCTCTCTCATTCCTAGCCCAAACCCACCAAGGGGCGAATGCGCATTCACTGTCTGGAGAATGTGGACAAGGCACTTCAGTTCCTAAAGGAGCAGAGAGTCCATCTTGAGAACATGGGGTCCCACGACATCGTGGATGGGAACCACCGGCTGACCCTTGGCCTCATCTGGACCATCATCCTGCGCTTCCAGGTAAAGGATATATTCATGGATGCTCAGGATTTAGGCTGCCCTCCCAGGTATGAGCATCCTTGTGGAGCTGGCATCCCCATTCCAGAGGGACCAGGAAAGAAAACCAGGTTGGCAGCACTATTCAGAGTCAGGTGTGCTAAGCAGTGTGTTGCCCCAGCCCAGAGGATGTGGAAGCTGCCGTGTCCTCCTCCGGTTTCCTAGGTCTCCTGTCAGGCCGGTTGTCGGTCAGGAGGTTTCCAGGCTGCATCCCAGCGCACCAGGTCACTGGCATCTCCTCTAATGTTTGCTCTCTGCTGCTTGGCTCTCAGGAGCAAAAGTATAAGGATGTGGCTGGTGCTGGGTTCCTAGCACTAGACTGTCTGAACTTCACCAAACTGTGGTGTGTGTCTTAGAATATTTTTAGAAGCTATTTAGAGTTACAGCATGTGTGTGGGCTCCATTTTCGTGTTCTCATTTTCCTTTGGATATGAGGACACAGTTTTCAGGGGAAAAGTACAAAAGCCTTACACTTGTTTGAATTGATGATGATTTTATGGGTTTTATTATATTTGAAGAGGAAGGCTCTAAAAATAGAAGTATTTTAAGCCAGGGGGCACTCTCAAGATCATTTTGTCTAATTCTTTTACTTTATGAGGAAACCGAGGACCCAGGGAAGTTAGGGGTGCCGTGGGAGAGCAGACAGCATTTCAGGGCTGGGAGGCACCACTGGCCTGGTGGCTGGCTCTTTGTCCAGGCACATGTTTCAAGGGCACACTTGTCCATTGAAATTTGAAAGGCAGGAACACGTTCTTACCATAGTGTCAGGTTACTCTGCAAACAAATATTCTACCAGCCCTGTCTCCTTAGTGCCTGTGTTCTCTGTGCCTTTCCTTCCCTTTCTGTCTCTTTGATAAAGATCAGCTTGATTTTTCTGGGTAAATAAAAACCTTGCATAAAAAAAGAAAAAGGAAAATCAAATTATAGCTCTCTTTGTTTACTCACTGAAATTCTGAACTCAGCCAGTGACCAGTCCCTTATCCTTCTCACTTCCCCTAGGATTGGGCTGTGGGTGTGTCTGTGGGAGGAAGTGGTAGGAGCTCAAATGGAGTTACAGAAGGAAGCGGCTCCCTAACTGGCTGGTTCCCAAACCTTTTTAATAATAATTTAGGTTCCCAGAGCCCAGCCCCAGTAAGTTGATTAAGTAGGTCTGAGAAGGGAACTACTATTGAAGATGACATCATTAATGGAGTTAATTACAGCAATCAAGGGTATTTTTTTCCTAGGTAGAACTCTTATGGAGGTTTCTGTCATTCAGTTCCTGAATGATTTGAAGATGGAGTAGATGCCACTGAATTCACTAATTATGGCTCTCAGGTCTTAGGCCAACAGAGGTGAAGTTAGCAGGACACTCAAGTTTCACCCCATTTTTGCAAAGTGAAATATTCCATTTCTATTGCCTTTGGCCTGCAGTAATCAGAGCAGGGAAGAGCATTCTGATCGTGGCTCCTCTTGACAGCAGTTCGGTGCCTATGTCAGGGAGCTGGCACTCACAGCCCTTTTCAGGATTCTCAGCATGAATTGGGTTGAGTCATTGACTAATTAGCTTTCTGCCAGCTTGTTTGTTTTCATACTTCAACCTTTAAATGTTGATGTATTTTCTCCCTTTCCTTTGAGACAAGAGGAACAGGCCATTGATGTTACTGTGTGGCCTGCAAAGCTCATGTCTTACGTGATTCAGCTTCCTGCAGCAGCTGTATTAATTATCACCTGCTCCAAAAATATGTGGCCCAGCTCAGGTTTTGTCTCTTTGGTGAAGCTTCCCCATGTAGCTGCAAAGTTCTCCTCCTTCCCCAGCTCCTGAATATACAGTCTTGTCTTAAGTTCCCAGCACATGTGTGCATACATATACTTGGGTGTGTACCCCTCCTCCGCAGGATGTGGCCTGCCCTGTGTGCACATAGCACGTGTCCATTAAATACTAATGACGACGCACAGGGGTTATGCTGCTGTACCTTTGAAAGAGAGTAGAAGACTGAGCAACTGCAGTAAGAGAGAGTCCTTGGGTAGAGAGGGAGCTGGCAAAACTTTCAAAAGGGCAGACTTTTTTTATATTGGCAAATCTAGAAGGGAAATAGTCTTCCTCACATAGAAGCATAAGAGAGCTGATGGGAGTTACGGTGAACATTGCAGTTTACCTTTCCCAGTGAGTCTGTGTCTCACTCCTGGAGTGAGGGATGAGGGTGGTTCTTTCACATTACTTTCTGCATGTAAGCTAATTATCCTAATATAGAGATTGGGTTTTATGCAAACTCAAATATCACATTCTTAACCACATTAAAAATAGAGAAAATGTTTAAGTATAGTTTCAATTCTCAGATATTACTCCCAGTTGAAAGTTCCTAGGTTTTAAATGCTGTATTTATCTATTTTGTCCTCCTTCTATCACCTTTTCAAGAATTCTAGAAAGTATTTATAGATTGAGTAGAGAGAGTTTGGCAGGGTGCAAGGTAGAGAAGCTTAGAAGGGGAAGCTTCTCTACCTTCTCTACCTTAGAGAAGCTTCCAGTTACAGCTGGAAGAGGACAGATGACCAACCAACACCGTCCACTCCCAAACCCATCTCACATTTTGTTATACTTTCAGAAACTAAAGACAAAAGGGCATTTGGAACATTTGTCTAAAGTCATATGGCCAGTAGCTTGCTCCTAATCCAAGAACTAACACTTAGGGGTCCTCACCATGCGCTCAGCACTTCACATTCTTCATCACATTTAAGCACATAACCGTTCTCAGAGGCAGCCACGTTCCTGTTGCCACTCGTTAGAGGAAGAAGCCAAAAGAGCACACCCAAGGGCACACAGGTGCTGAAGCCTCGATTTAGGCCCAGGCAGTCTGACTTTTGTGCTTACTATCCCGGGCTTTATGGATAATGTTGAAAACATGCTGCCTGTGACTAGCTTACGAAAGTGGACCTTGGAAGCACAGCATTTAAATATGCTCTTCTCTGAGAGGTTGGGTCAGCTTTCAGGAAATGGTGTGTTCAGTGTCCTCATCGATGAAGGTTGCACTCTGGTTTAAAAAATGTTTGTTGCAAAAGACACTTCATCTCAGTTTTATGGCTGAATAATATTCCATGGTCTACATAATACCACAATTTGCTGATTTATTTGTGTGTTGATGGGCAGTTGAGTTGTTACCCTGTCTTTGTGATTGTAGATTGTGCTGTTTTGAAATAGTCAGGCGTGTCTTTGTGATAGAAGGCTTTGTTTTCCCTTTGAGTAAATACCTACTAATGGGATTGTAGGATCAAAGCCAAGTGCTTCTTTTAGTTCTTGAGGAATTTCCATACTGCTTTCCTTAGAGCTTGTACAAGTTTGCAGTCCCACCAATAGTGTGTGCGTGTTCCTTGCTCTCTGCATCGCTTGCTTTGGGACTTTATGACATGAGTAATTCTCTCTAGGGTTAGGTGATGTCTTTTATGGTTTCGAGACTCACGATACTATACCTACACGACCTGAGTATAGGTCTTTTAGTCAGACTTGAATCTTCCAAATGCAAACTATGGAATCTAATCATTTGTACCTTCACAATAATCTGAG
This sequence comes from Galagoides demidoff, assembly GCA_963574575.1. Lineage (NCBI taxonomy): Eukaryota > Metazoa > Chordata > Mammalia > Primates > Galagidae > Galagoides > Galagoides demidoff. The sequence goes on along the minus strand of CAUYQV010012806.1, from coordinate 5,578 downwards.
ATTTAAAAAGGAATTGAGAATCTTCAGTTATAAAAAGACAAACGATGAGGTTTGCGATGTACTGTGTGAACCACTGTGTTGGCTTATAGTTGGAAAGGTGGGCTGTCTTAGGTGCGGAAATAAGCTGGGAAGTGACACTGGTAACTAGTCTTCCCTTCACCCAGACCTCTGTGCAAAGTAGAAAACTTAACTCTGGTTGTGTTTCTGAAGTGAGCCCTGACTTCAGGAAGCAGTTTTCACTGACACGGGAGATAGTCCACAGGGCAAGGCTTTGACCTGAGTTCATTGTTGAGTTCATTCCTCAGTGACTCTTGTCAGGCAGCTGACCCATCTACCCATCTGTTTTCTTTGTAAATCTTAGATCCAGGATATCAGTGTGGAAACTGAAGACAACAAAGAGAAGAAATCTGCCAAGGATGCATTGCTGCTGTGGTGCCAGATGAAGACAGCTGGGTGAGTGTGAACCTGGAGGGCGTCGGGCACTTCCTCCAGGACCCAGTTCCACTGTGGTCGTCACTTAGAAGGGGTTGACAGGTGCCTTTTCCACGGCTTCCATTGAGACCTCTTGTTAGCACATAAGCAGTTGATCCGTTGACGCGCTCTGGGGACAGAAGGGGTCCCGATTTATATTTTGAACCTGTCATGTTTCCACATCGTTCCCTTCTCTTCATTAAGGAAGCTCCAGAGCACATTATATTTTCAATTTTTGAACCATGGAAGCATTTTTTAGGAAGAAGCATATTCATAACAGTTTAAAAATATAATTGTGGATTTTCTTTTCCCTTTGATTTCTGCTGTTTGGGGGGAGCTTTGTGCAATGATGTTAACCGTTTTACATTATCTGTTTTCCTTCCTTTTCTTCTTTCATTGAAATTTTGGTGAAGATATTTTTAGAGAACTGTATCTTTTTTGTTGCTCACTGAAGTTGTCAGAGCTCAACTGATGCTGAACCTTTAAGTTCGCATCAGATTGGTTTAGGGTCATAAGTACTTACTGAGAACCAATTTTTCTGTCAGATTAATTGGAGTTTCTGTCAAAACTACTTTAAGTGTAGAGTAACTGCAATGAATATGAAGTGTGGAAACTATAGATTAGCTTACGGCCTAATAACGGGATCAGGTCAGGTGTGAACTTCTATCATCCACAGATAAAAAGTTAATAATCCAATGGTATAGAGTGCCTGACTCATTACGGCTCAGTTTCAAACACGGTTTTCCAGGGAGGTACTGGTTTCACAGAGTGTCATCTGTTTTAGTGATTTAAGGAAAAAAGCAAGTTGAGTGTCCTCTGAACATGTAGTCCCTACCTCTTTTGCCCCAGAGTAAGGTGTGGATTTAGATCCCAGTGGCTACAGGTCTGGTGTATTTGTAGGTGGAGGAGAAAGCTAGAGGAAGCAGTCCTCAGAGGTGCCTGGCTGTGGTCACTGTTCCTAAGAAAGAATAGTGTTTTAAATCTAGGATACGGTCCGTATCTTTGTGTGGTTCAAGTGTCAAGCAAGAAAAGCCACATAGATGTGTATTTTTATTTTATAGCTAGCTGGAGTTCACAGGCCGTTTGTTCTGACTTGATTGTCCTTATTGATTAGTATCCATTGCCTTAGGTTTTACAGTTCTCAACATTTATAACCCCAGATTTTTTTTTTTTTTTTAAGAGATAAGAGTCTCACTTTGTCTCCCTTGGTAGGGTGCCGTGGCATCACAGCTCACGAGCTTAGGTGATTCTCTTGCCTCAGCCTCCCGAGTAGCTGGGACTACAGGCATCTGCCACAACGCCCGGCTTTTTTTTTGTTGCAGTTTGACTGGGGCCAGGTTTGAACCTGCCACCCTCAGTATATGAGGCCGGCACCCTACTCACTGAGCCACAGGCACTGCCCTACAACCCCAACTTTTTGAAAAATGCTACATTTAGCAAAAATATGAACCTTTATTTAGTAATTGTGTTGTTTTTCTCTCGTTTGTCCTTGGCAGGTACCCCAATGTCAACATTCACAATTTCACCACTAGCTGGAGGGATGGCATGGCCTTCAATGCGCTGATCCACAAACACCGGTAACTCCATGGAGGTCATGCTGCCAATTGTGGGGTTTCAGAATGTTGCCATTCTTCTCTGGCACATCTGGGTGACTTCTGATTCTCATATCTATTGCCTTAAAAGGGCACCATAGTGGAAATTCCTGTATTTCCATTTGAGAAAAACAAGGGAGAATATGTAAATTCTCCCAAACAAACAAGTTCCTCATTATTTTTTGTTCTCTCAGTAAACTTAGAAGTATTTATTTAAAAATCAGTTTCATTATTTGATGATTTCATAATACAGAGGGTACCAAAAACTGTATTAAAATTGTAATACTCAGTATGTACCAATAACAAAAGATGAATACTATGTACAAGTCATGTTGAACAGCTCTTGTAATCACAGAAGTCAAACATAATTTGAGTATTACAAATTTAATTCAGTGTGTCTTAAAATGTATATACTTTTGTGGCATGCTCTATGTTTTAGAGTTTTTTCCACTAAGTGGTTATTGTAACATTCTTGGAGTAATAATTGCATCGTATTAGTGACATGACTTATATTATGTTCCACTGTTGTCGTTCTGCACAGGCCTGACCTGATAGATTTTGACAAACTAAAGAAATCCAATGCACACTACAACCTGCAGAATGCATTTAACCTGGCGGAGCAGCACCTGGGCCTCACCAAACTGCTGGACCCCGAAGGTGAGGACTCGAGGGGGAAAAGCTGGGACCTTTAGCTTCTGTAACATCTGCTTTGTGTCTGTATGTTTTATTTGGACAACATGTTCTGGGAATTACCAAAGGAAGAGGAGCTTCATGTCAGTTATGAAAATAATTTGAGGATTTGTAGAAAGGGTAACATTAGAAAAGGTCTTGAAAGATGAGTATGGTTTAAGCGGCATCTGAAGGAGAGGTCATTCTTGCATGAGGGACTCAGAAGCAAAGGTATAGAACCAGGAAACGGGAAGGTGAATTTGAGGACCAGAAATCCAGTGTGAAAGGCATTTAATGGGGCAACAGTAGGGAATACTACAGGAGAGGTAAATGGGGTGCTCACAGGCTAAAACTTGTAGAGGTTATTCTGCAGGCAGTGGGGAGTCACTGAAGCTTCTTAGCAGCTGTGCTCAAAGTGGAGAACCTGGCATCAGTTCCCAGTGAGTGCTTGTGGGCCAGCATTCTTCTGAAGGTGGCAAGCAGCTTAGTTTTGGATGGGTAGAGACTGAAGGCAGGGGCTTTGTTGGGAGACTGCTTTGTTTGCTTGTGAGCAAGTATGAGCGTAAATGAGAAAGGGGAGTGTGGAGGAAGGAGCAGCACCCTCCGTCCTTTGTGGCTGACCACATCCCGTTCTCTGCACAGCACTGATCCCTCCACTCTGTGTCCCTGTGTGGCATGGAGCTGACCTGTGTGGAGCAGGCCCCCAGGTTATAGCTCCTTTGCTTAACAAAATCCTAATTCTAGGCTTCATTTCAATATGAGTTCTCAGAGGAACTTTTTCTAATTTTGAGAAGCATTTAAAATGTCAGAGGATTTGTTTGTAATGCTGTAGGCTTGTAGATCCCCTCAACTGCGAGTAAATACGAGAGAGAAAAAAACCCAAGTGTATGTGAGTGAAAGTTTAAAGTTCTTATAAATATAGAACAGGAAGTTTAACTCCCCAAGGGCGTATCGAGGTCATGAGGCTGCCAGGCAGGATTCTTGCTATTTTCCAATGCATGAGATTCACTGATATGTTCGCTACAGGAAGCTGAGATAAAATTATCTTTGTGCTAACTCATTAAACGATTTCTCAATATAAACAGAAAAATTCCTTGGGTTGTGATAAATCTTTGTGCTTTACCCCTACCTTATTATGGGAAGGAATTTTTCCTTAGCCTTAGTTCATTGTGCTTTTGATAAAGAATCCTTTTTTTTCTATCACAGTAGCAAAATTATTTAATAACTTGCTCATTAGTTAAGCTTTCTAATCACTGCCTGGTATGAAAAAGGGATTGATGTTCCCCAGATCACAAGACAGAGACCTAAAAAAAGCAGCTGATGTCACTTATCTTTTAAAGTTTGATCTTAATTAGTAGTAGTCAGTGCTCTCAAGGGTGGCACTTAAAAAATACTTGCAGACAAGTTAAAAAGTTTTGCCGGCTCGCTCCTTGCAGTTGCATTGACACTTTGCATTGATTAAAAGGGATACAAGGCTGGCATTCTTTTCTAGCTATCCTCCAATTCTTTCTCCTTTGGGTGTACACTTTGATGGAGCCGAACACACACAGAAGCCCTAGGCTGGGAACTATAGCTGTGATTCTGGCCTTCCACCATTGTCTGCCTTGGTGACCCCAGGCGGGGAGCAGCCCAGCGCTGGGCCTTAGCGCTCTATGTTTAAAATACAAGAAAGAATCTTGCTTCATACAGGGGTAGGGGAGGGTTGGGGGTAGAAATGAAGGTATATGTGTAAATGTATCTTGAAAAAGAGCCTGATGCTCTAAAGATAAGAGCTGTCCTGTGGGTTTTCTTCTCACTCTATCTCAGTGGGTCTCAACCTTCCTAATGCTGCGGCCCATTTTTAATACAGTTCCTATAGGTTGCGACCCACAGGTTGAGAACTGCTGATCTATCCCAAGTTGAGCACTTCATTGAATATTGCTATACCTCAAAGACTGATCATTTTTTTTAAGATCATATTTGTTCTCTGAACACATTTTTATTGACCACCCACATTGTGTAGGACAGCACACTAGGAAAGTGGTAGGTGGGAGTGACAGGGGCTTGGCAGGACAGGCTTCCCCCCAGGACTGAATCTTAAAAGGCAAATCAAACAGGCATAAATAATCATAATGCCTGGTAGAAAGTGAGCTGTGTGTCCATATAGAGTCCTAAGGGAATAGAGGAGGGAGACAGTACCACCAGCTGTAGGAATGTAAGCCGTTGTGTTGGGCAGGTGGGCAGGTGAGCTGGTGACTTTGAGCTGAACCTTGAAGGATGGTGAAAAAGTAGTGAGGTAGGGAAGACCATCTTAGGCAAATAGAAGTTGTGAAGGGAGGCATGTTAGAAATTGGGATGGGGAAGGGGAATGGAGAAGAGTCAAGTCTGGATCAGATATATAGATTAAAAGTGTCCATAGGCTCGGCGCCTGTGGCTCAATCGGCTAAGGCACCAGCCACGTACACCTAAGGTGGCAGGTTTGAATCCCCAGCCCGGGCCCGCCAAACAACAATGATGGCTGCAACCAAAAAATGGCCGGGCGTTGTGGCGGGCGTCTGTGGTCCCAGCTACTTGGGAGGTGGAGGCAGGAGACTCGCTTGAGCCCAGGAGTTGGAGGTTGCTGTGAGCTGTAATGCCATGGCACTCTACCCAAAAAAAAAAAAAAAAAAAAAAAAAGTGTCAATAATGCTGTACACTTAGCGTACGCCCAGTAAATATCTGTGGATTAGAAGGATGGAAAAAAAAAAAAAACAAGGAAGGAAAGTTGCATCCAGATTCTAGAGGCCCAGAGGGCTTATACTTTATTCTACAGACTGAAGGGTACTTCTGAGTAATTTTGAGGTAGGAGGAAATGTGTTCACAACCGT
>CAUYQV010012803.1:0-10568 GCA_963574575.1 Galagoides demidoff | reverse complement strand
AACTCCTGGGCTCAAGCGAGTCTCCTGCCTCCGCCTCCCAAGTAGCTGGGACCACAGGCGCCCGCCACAACGCCCGGCCATTTTTTGGTTGCAGCCATCATTGTTGTTTGGCGGGCCCGGGGTGGGGATTCGAACCCGCCACTTTAGGTGTACATGGCTGGCGCCGTAGCCGATTGAGCCACAGGCACCGAGCCCAGAAATTGTATTTTTGAAGGAAAAGCTGGTGGGAAAGAGGAGAGAGGTGATAGAATAAGAGAATAATGGAGGATTAAATCTGAAAAGAATAGTAGAACAATGGAAGAGAGTGATTACTTTCCATATGAAATTAACTGGTATCTCAAGTTTTTATAAACAAAGCAGGAAAATAAATAATAACTTACCTATCTAGAAAGCATTTTGGGGGGGTTTCAAAGTTGTTTTTTTTTGGTTCAGTGAGATTTTATTATATAACTTTTATATCATTCAACAATATGAGAAAAATTGAAGATTTCTGTGTAGATAATTGCCCAACTATAAGGTGTGCTATTAAACTAGATGACTCATGGATAATACATGAAGAATATTCATTCTAACTGCTGGTTATAGTGATTGAAATAATGTACAGTATCTAAATTATTAACCAAGTGGTTGCTGATTTTATTTTTGAAGAAAGTCAACTATATTTGAGTTAGTAGAATATAGCAGCTGCAAGCATTGTATGCTAAAATTGTTTAAGCCAGATAAAACATTTTTTAGTTCAGAGGAGATTTCATTTTACCTTATAGAGTACATGTATTCACAATACTTTAATTGGGGATACATATGAGAAAATGAATGTTATTTTTCTTTGCATGTTAGTATGAATTTTAGAACAACTATTTATATTAAAAAGTTTTTCATGCAGTTCAATGATTCATTCTGTTCAGGCATCCATTTTACAGGGTGTAGATCTTCTCAGCTTTTGTTCCTCTTAATGATAGAGATGAATGCACATCATAATGGAATTATTATTAATTTTTTACCAGAAGAGAGAAAAGTTACATGATGAAGAGGAAAGAAAAAGTGCCTGGGTTAGCCAGGAGAGACAGAGAACCCTGGATAGACTTCGAACATTTAAACAGGTAATAAAAGTATATCCCCTTTATTGGTTTATTTGCTTTTAAAACATACCTTTTTTTAAAAAAATATTCTTTTTTGTTTATTTTATTTTTTTTTAATGTTGAGGATTCATTGAGGGTACAAGAAACCAAGTTTCATTGATTGCATTTGTTAGGTAAAGTCCCTCTTACAATCTTTTCTTACCCCCAAAAGCTGTGGCACACACCAAGACCCCACCCCCTTCCCTCCTTCCCTCTCTGCTATTCCCTTCCCTACCCCTCCTTCCTTCTTCCTCTCTCTGCTCTCCCCTTCCCCTACAGCCACTGTGTCATTAATTGTCCTCATATCAAAATTGAGTACATAGGATTCGTGCTTCTCCATTCTTGTGATGCTTTACTAAGAATAATGTGTTCCACTCCCATCCATGTTAGTACAAAGGCTATAAAGTCTCCATTTTTTAATGGCTGAATATATTCCATGGTGTACATATACCACAGCTTGTTAATCCATACCTGGGTTGGTGGGCATTTAGGCTGTTTCCACATTTTGGTGATTGTAAATTGAGCTGCAATAAACAGTCTAGTGCCAGTGTCCTTATGATAAAAGGATTTTTGTCCTGCTGAGTAGATGCCCAGTAATGGGATTGCAGGTCTAGCTTGAGTTCTTTGCGAGTTCTTCGTACTTCCTTCCAAAAAAGGTTGTATTAGTTTGCAGTCCCACCGACAGTGTAAAAGTGTTCCCTTCTCTCCACATCCATGCCAGCATCTGCAGTTTTGAGATTCTTCTATGATGTGGGCCATTTTCACTGGGGTTAGATGGTATCTCAGGGTGGTTTTGATTTGCATTTCTCTAATAATTAGGGATGATGAGCATTTTTTCATATGTTTGTTAGTCATTCATGTGTCTTCTTTAGAGAAGGTTCTATTCATGTCTCTTGCCCATTGATATATGGGATTGTTAGCTTTTTTCACGTGGATTAATTTGCGTTCTCTATAGATCCTAGTTATCAAGCTTTTGTCTGATTCAAAATATGCAAATATCCTTTCCCATTGTGTAGGTTGTCTATTTGCTTAGGTTGTTGTCTCCTTAGCTGTACAGAAGCTTTTCAGTTTAATTAAGTCCCATTTGTTTATTTTTTTTGTTGTTGCAATTGCCACAGCAGTCTGTGCTTTTCCTATGCTTTCTTTGAGGATTTTTATCGTTTCATGCCTTAAATTTAAGTCCTTTATCCACCTTGAATCAATTTCTGTGAGTGGGGAAAGGTGTGGGTCCAGTTTCAGTCTTTTACATGTGGATATCCAGTTCTCCCAGCACCATTTATTGAAATGTATAGGGGGTCTTTCCCCCAAGGTATGTTCTTATTTGGTTTATCAAAGATTAGGTGGCTATAAGATGTTCATTTCTTGGTTTTTTATTCGATTCCAAATATCTATTTCTCTGTTTTTGTGCCAGTACCATGGTGTGACCACTATGGCCTTGTCATCACAGCCTAAAATCTGGTATGGTGATGCCCCCAGCTTTGTTTTTATTACTAAGAACTGCCTTAGCTATACGGGTTTTTTTCTGGTTCCATACAAAACACAATCATTTTTTCCAAATCTTGAAAGTACGATGTTGGTATCTTTTTTTTTTTTTTTTTTTTTTTGAGACGGAGCCTCAAGCTATCCCCCTGGGTAGAGTGCCATGGCATCACAGCTCATAGCAACCTCCAACTCCTGGGCTCAAGCGAATCTCCTGCCTTCGCCTCCCAAGTAGCTGGGACCACAGGCGCCTGCCACAACGCTCGGCCGTTTTTTGGTTGCAGCCATCATTGTTGTTTGGTGGGCCCGGGCTGGGGATTTGAACCCACCACCTTAGATGTACGTGGCTGGCGCCTTAGCCGATTGAGCCACAGGCACCGAGCCCAATGTTGGTATCTTAATAGGGATGGCATTGAATAGGTCGATTGCTTTGGGAAGTATAGACATTTTAACAATGTTGATTCTTCCCAGCCATGAGCATGGTATGTTCTTCCATTTGTTGATATCCTCTGCTATTTCCTTTGTCTTCTTGCTTGAAAGTTTCATTAGAGAAATCTGCAGTCACCCTGATGGATTTGCCCCTATAGGTCAACTGGCGCTTATTCTTGGCAGCTTGAAGAATTGTTTTTTTGGGGTTTTTTTGTCTTGACTTTGGACAGGTTCATCACAGTATGTCTTGGAGAAGCTCGGTTAGAGTTGAGGTGACCTGGGTTCCGATATCCCTCTGAAAGGAGTGTGTCAGAGTCTTTGGTTCTATTTGGGAAATTTTCATTTATAATATTCTCATGTGTGGCTTCCATTTCCCTGGGGCATTCTTCTTCCCCTTCTGGGATACCTATAACTCATATGTTTGAATACTTCATAATGTCCCATAATTCTGTCAGTGAATGTTCTGCTTTCTCTCTCTTTTCTTTTCTCCCTCTTTAACTATCTGAGTTATCTCAAGAGCTTTGTCCTCTACCTCTGAGATTCTTTCTTCTGCATGGTCTAATCTGTTGTTGATGCTTTGTATTGCATCTTTAAGTTCCTTGATTGACTCCTTCAGATCCTTCAGCTCTGCTGTATCCTTTCTATATTCTTCATATTGTTCATCTCTTATTTAATTCTGTTTTTGGATTTCCTTTTGGCTATTTTCCACTTTATCAGTAGCTTCCTTCATTGTTTCCATCATTTCCTTCATTGTTTTCATCATCTGAATTCTAAATTCCCTTTCTGTCATTTCTAACATTTCTTTATAGGTGGAATCCTCTGTAGTAGCTACCTCAGGGTCTCTTGGGGGGGGGGGGGGGTTCTGGACTGGTTTTTCATGTTGCTAGGATTTTTCTGCTGATTCTTCCTCATGAGTGTTTTCTTTTATCTGTTTCCTTGCTCTAATTTTCCTTTCACTTCCTTTTGCTCTTTAAGTTACCGTGCCTCTGGACTAGGGTTTCAATGAGTCCTTTTTGGTACAGGACCAGAAGGATGAGAAGATTGAAGAGCAGGAAGAGAAAAAAGAAAGAGGAAAAAAAAAAGGAAAGAAAAAAGAGAAAGGAGAGGGGGTGGCTATACAATATTAACAAAAAAAAAAAAAAAGAGGCACAGAAAAAGGGAGACAGGAGCAATATAGTTGTACAGTAGGGTACTTTGACCCAACCATAAAAACCCCTAACCTCTGGGGATGCTTGGTTGGGTGGTTCCCTTGATGTCAGGAGCTCTTTGCTAGCCTGTTTGGACACAGTACCTCACCTCCATCAAGTAGAGAGGAAAGACAAAAATGCTATAAATCAAACTAAAACAAGCAAACAGAAAACTTTACAGGATAAAGTTGGACAAAAAGCCAAATAGTAAGTGTAGAAACACTAGCAAAAATGAAGTTCTAATTGTTAAAAAAGGCAACAATGGAAAATTATACTTAAGCTAGAAAAATAAACAAAGAAAAGAAAAATCTATAGGGAAAATGTAGAGATTAAAAACAAAAAAACAAAAAAAACCAAAGCATATATGTATCTTGCTGAATATTATCTGGGCAACAGGTGATCGTCTGGGGTATGAGATATTAATCACAATGCTGATAAGGCTGTACAAGATGGAGACTGGAGGCCTCTGCTGATTTCTCAAACCCTGCAGGGTGTAGAGCCTATATCTCTTCTCAGCCTGCTTAAAAGGCACTTTAAACTGCCAAAAAGCAGACGCTTTCCCGCTTTCCCGCTTTCCCAGGAAAGCACTTGTTGCTGGGATCACTCCTAAAGTGGCTATCCACTTACCCAGTGTGCCAAAACCAATCTCACACTATGCCCCTGAAGGCCAAGGCTGTAAGGCATCTCAGTCACTAAATTACTCACTCCCACCCAATCCTTGCTCTGCAACCTTGAGGGCGGAGCTTGCTGGGGCAATTCTCCCTCAATGGCTCTGTGTGGCCCATTGCCAAACACTATTAGCTCTGTCTGGCTCAGTGGCTTAGTCTGGGGCCCTAGACAATGCTTAAAGTCCTCTGCTCTCTTGCCTAAGTTCTCCCAAGGTAGTTCAACTGAGTGCCAAGTCCAAAAAAAAAACCAAACAGCTCACAGGTAAGGTGTTTCCAGTCTGCAACCTCACTGTTGCTGTACTTAGAGCTGCCACCAGGATTAGACCGAACGAACACACGCAAACACGTGCCAGTTCTCTACTGCTTTTGTCCTCCTTATGGGGTCCAGAAGTCCCTCACTGACATCCTGTGTCTCCAGAGGGATGTTTCTGGGCAGATCCCACCAGCCAGAGATGCCTGAAATCTCCTCTCCCCAGACTCACTGTGCCCAGTTGCAAGGAAGCTGTTACTCAGCCGATCTTGCTACTAAACCTTAAAACGTAACTTTTATTACATTCCTGTAGGATTTCTTTTTATGATGAAAAACTTGGCTTTTCCACTTTTATTTAGAAAATCTTAACCATGGCAAATCATTTGTAAAGTTGTTTTGATCATGCATCTCTCCTTCCTCTCTTTGTTTCCAGAATTAGTATTCTTATGATCCTTTTAGTATGAGAGGAATGATGGAGGCTTCTGGGAAGCCTGAATTCCTCTTAAGTTTAAAAAACGCAGTTAATTTATGACCAACTATCCATCTCAAGCGCCAGCTTGTTATTTATACCACAGCCATCAACCTATAGTTGTAATATATGGAAATAATCAGTGGCAGAATTGAAGAGTAGTTCCACATGTTTGTAAACTGCTTGAGTAGTTCTCGTGCTGGGCTAACCCATCACTCTGGATACTGTTATAACAGCATCTCCTCAGAACTGTGATTACGCCTCATGGGCCTCGTTGTTAAAGTGGTCTGGAATCTTTCTTCACTTCTCCATGCTGAGGTTCACTTTAGAGGTAAAGGCAGCTTTAGATCAATTCTATTAGCAATTCAGTGAGAAGGGTAAGCAACGAAAGGGTAAGCCCCTTGTGTTAAGTAAATGTTGTCCACCAAGTGACATTAATATTCGGTATTTGTAGTAAAAGATACAAAATGAGAGTTCTTGTATCAGCGCTCTAAAAAAGCTTTCTCCTTCCTTCTTTCATAAAATACATACGTTATTGGAGCTCTCATAAAATGTTCAGTAATCTGTTTAGGAAGAATATATTAATGTTGGGGTGGTGACTGTGGCTCAAAGGAGTTAGGGCACTGGTCCCATATGCCGAAGATGGTGGATTCAAACCCAGCCCTAGCCAAAAACTGCCAAAAAAAAAAAAAAGAGTATTAATGTTGTAATTCTTTTGTCTATCACCACCATTGGAAAATACAGAGAAAAATAATATAGTTCTATAGCTTTTTGCATGTATGTGTTTGACACGGTACTATTTTTTTATGTTTAAATCAGTAATCCTTTAAAGATTTTCTGAACAGTTGACTTCTTCAGTAGATAGGAGCAGGATAAGGTCTTAATGTTTTTATTTGTTTGTTTGATTGGTTGGTTGGTTTTTTGTAGAGACAGGGTCTCACTTTATTGCCCTTGGTAGAGTGCTGTGGGTCACAACTCACAGCAACATCCAATTCCTGGGCTTAGGTCATTCTCTTGCCTCAGCTTTCCAAGTAGCTGGGACTACAGGTGCCCGCCACAATGCCTGGCTATTTTTTGTTGCAGTTTGGCCGGGGATGGTTTCGAACCTGCCACCCTTGCTATATGGGGCTGGCGCCCTACCCACTGAGCAGAAGGTGCTGCCCAAGTTCTGTTTTTCTATATAACTGTATTTTAGAATGAAAATCACTTATTAAAAAAGTGTTTGATTTGAAGAGGAAAATAAATAGACACTTGCTTATAAACTGTTATGCTATCTTCTGTTATTCTAGAGGTATCCTGGGCAAGTAATACTTAAATCCACCAGATTAAGACTGGCTCATGCAAGAAGAAAAAGTACAGCAAGTCCTGTTCCCCAAGAGGATCACTGTGACTCTCTACCAGGAGTGTTAAAAGTAGAAGAGAAAACTGATGAGGCAGGAGAAGGAAGAGGCAAGCTTGGGCCACCAGAGATGACAAAACCCCAAAGCCTTGCACAACTTGAAGACACTTCATTAGCACAACTTGAAGCCACTTCATTACCTCTCAGTGGTGTTACCTCTGAACTGCCTCCCGCTGTATCTCTGCCGCTTGTGAATAACAACCTTGAACCATGTTCTGTTACCATAGATCCACTCCCGCCACCCCCTCCTCCAACACCACCTCCCCCCCCACCTCCACCTCCTCCCCCACCTCCCCCACCCCTGCCTGTTGTTAAGGACAACGCCCCAGAGACACTGGAGAAAGATCTGCCTAGAAAGGAGGGTACTGAAAAGCGGATCCCTAAGTCTGCCAGTGCCCCTTCAGCACACCTCTTTGACAGCAGCCAGTTGGTCAGTGCCCGGAAGAAGCTCAGAAAGACAGCTGAAGGTTTACAAAGGAGGAGGGGTAAGTTAAAAAGATTTTCATGTCCCATGCATTGTCAGAAGTGAGGAATAATGAAAAAAGCTTTATAGTTCATGTGACCAGGCAAAATTTAACACATTATTTTATATTTGAGCATTATTTGACAGCTGAAAGCCAAAGAAAATTCTTACCAACCCCCATCAACAAATGTGTATAGGTATACAGAAATGTATGCCTTCTTGTGCTGTTTTAGGCATGTTTTTTGAATATACTTTCAAAATTATTTTTTTTTTGTTTTGTTTTGTTTCTTTTCACTTTTTTCTTTCTTTCTTTTTTTTTTTTTTTTTTTTTTGCAGTTTTATGGGTTGGGGCTGGGTTTGAACCCGCCACCTCTGGCATATGGAGTCAACGCCCTACTCCTTTGAGCCACAGGCGCTGCCCCTCAAAATTATTTTTATCTGAGAGAAAAGGAAAGTATTTATATTGGAAAGGGTTCATGTATCTGGTCAGGACTATCACATAGGGAGAACAATGGCAGGATCCTGTAACATTTGTCACATATTTGTTGAAGACTATCCAAATGTATTCTTTGTATAAAGAGGCAAAGCATAGGGAGTAATTGGTGCAATTTATTACATGTCAGATATGCCTAATAAAGTGATTTCCCAAAAGCAATGAGTAATTCTTGCCTTTCAGGAACTTTGTTTGCATGGGGAGCACAAAATACAAATCAATTTGCATATTACATTTTAATCTGTGATACCTTTCTGCAAAATAATTCTTACCAGAGCCTGAGTAAAATTTCACATGTAAAACCACTGATTAGGCTGAGCATGGTGGCTCACACCTGTAATCCTAGCACTCTGGGAAGCCGAGGCAGGTGGATTGCTTGAGCTCACAGTTTTGAGACCAGCCTGAGCAAAAGAGACCCATCTCTACCAATAGCAGGCATTGTGGCAGGTGCCTATAGTCCCAGCTACTTGGAGGCTGAGACAGTAGGATTGCTTGAGCCCAAGAGTTTGAGGTTGCTGTGAGCTATAACGCCATAGCACTCTACCAAGGGCAACAAAGTCGAACTCTGCCTCCAAAAAAAAGTAAGAAAACAACTGGTTAATAAACTGATTAATAAAAGCATAGTTACCATGATGAACCAAAATTTAATCATTAAAAAATGAATTGTATAGCCCAATTCCTATCTAAATTTTGAGTGGGCACATGCAGGATAGAAATCCTTTAGGAGTCTCACTAAGACCGCCTTCTAGCTTGCAATCCACTTCTCTCCCATGGGAAATGATTAGAATTACCAACTATACCTTCCAGAGAATTAGAATCTTAGATTTTTTTTCTCTTTTTTTCTCCTTTCTTTTCCTTTTTTTTTTTTTTGCATTTTTTGGCCAGGGCTGGGTTTTGAACCCACCACCTCCAGCATATGGAGCCAATGCCCTTACCCCTTTGAGCCATAGATGCTGCCCTCCTTGCCCTTTTCCTTTCCCTTTCCTTTTTCTTGTACAGGCAGGGTCTCACTCTTGCTCACGCTGGTCTCAAACTCCTGAGCTCAAGCAATCCACGTGTCTGACCTCCTAGACTGCCAGGATGATAGACATGAGCCACTGTGCCCAGCCTGGAATTTTTTTTTAGCAAGGATAATCAGGATCCCTTCTGCTCTGCCAGCCTGCCCACATTTCCCAGTCCATTTTATAGTGATATCTCAGTGCCCTGTGCTTTCATAGTCAAAATGCCATAGGTTCTTCAGTTTGACTCTTAAGTGCATCCTAACTGATTATTTTGTTTCATTTTCCAAAGTGAGCTCACCCATGGACGAGGTGCTAGCTTCCTTGAAGCGTGGTAGTTTTCACCTGAAAAAGGTTGAACAGCGAACTCTGCCTCCTTTTCCTGATGAAGATGACAGTAATAATATCTTGGCACAAATAAGAAAAGGGGTAAAATTGAAGAAGGTACAGAAGGAGGCGCTGAGAGAATCATTCACACTTCTGCCCGATACAGACCCTCTCACACGTAGCATCCACGAAGCTCTAAGAAGAATCAAAGAAGCATCTCCCGAGTCAGAGGATGAAGAGGAGGCTTTGCCTTGTACAGACTGGGAGAACTAACAAGTAAATGGCCTTACTGTCTTTTTAGTAGTCTTCAGCAATACAGCTTTTATATTAAATGGCCTGGGCATTTCTATTGAGTCTGAGGCTTAATTATTATGCTGTTCAATTCTGGCTTATTTTACGTACAGTCACAGAAGCTATTAATATATAGCTCAGATTAGCTTGAACATATATTTGTGATCTTCAGGTAGAAACTTAAGGTAATGGTTTCTGGAAACTGATAACTTTTTCTGGACTATTGCTATGTAAATGCTGTGTTTTTAATATTCTTCTCACTAAAAGTTTTTGTCTTGGGCTGGGCACAATGGCTCACACTGGTAATCCTAGTACTCTGGATGGCCAAGGCAGGTGGATTGCCTGAGCTTATGGGTTTGAGACCAGCCCAAGCAAGAGTGAGACCCTGTCTCCAAAAATAGCTGGATGTTGTGGCAGGTGCCTGTAGCTCTAGCTATAGGAGGCTGAGACAAAAGAATCACTTGAGCCTAAGAGTTTGAGGTTACTGTGAGCTGTGACACTACAGCACTCTACCAAGGGCGACAAGGTGAGCCTCTGTCTCAAGAAAAAAAAAAGTCTTTGCCATACAGCTATATTCCAAGTAATGGTCTTATTTTTTTTTTTTTGGGAGACAGAGTCTCAGTCTGTCACCCTGGATAGAGTGCTGTGGCATCATAGCTCACAGCAACTTCAAACTTTTTTTTTTTTTTTGAGACAGATCCTCCAGCTGTCACCCTGGGTAGAGTGCTATAGCATCACAGCTCACAGCAACCTCCAACTCCTGGGCTCAAGCAAGTCTCCTGCCTCCACCTCCCAAGTAGCTGGGATTACAGGCACCCACCACAACACCTGGCTATTTCTTGGTTTGCAGCCATCATTGTTGTTTGGCTGGCCGGGCTGGATTCCAACCCCCCAGCTCAGGTGTACGTGGTTGGCGCCTTAGCCGCTTGATCCACAGGCACAGAGCCTAAGTAATGGTCTTATTATTGCCTTAAAAAATAGAAAACAGAGGCTTGGC
>CAUYQV010012798.1:0-14295 GCA_963574575.1 Galagoides demidoff | reverse complement strand
TTACCTATCATTGTGTCACTTGATCTTTAAAAATGTGCCGTCTACCTAAGATGTCCTCATTACATGCTAGTTACGCCTTTAAGTCCCTTATATGTTTTTGACATTTAACCCTCATAACAATCTTTTTTTTTTTTTTTTTTGAGACGGAGCCTCAAGCTATCCCCCTGGGTAGAGTGCCATGGCATTACAGCTCATAGCAACCTCCAACTCCTGGGCTCAAGTGAGTCTACTGCCTCAGCCTCCCAAGTAGCTGGGACCACAGGCGCCCGCCACAACGCCCGGCCATTTTTTGGTTGCAGCCATCATTGTTGTTTGGCGGGCCCGGGCTGGGGATTCGAACCCGCCACCTTAGGTGTATGTGGCTGGCACCTTAGCCGATTAAGCCACAGGCGCTGAGCCAGAACAGCTATGATTTAAAAAAAAAAACAGACACTGAGGCAAGGACGTGAGTAAACTGGAAACCTCATGCACTGTGGGTAGGAAAGTAAAAGTAATTGCTATGGCCAGTTTGGCACTTCCTCAAAACATCAGTCACAGAGTTACCATACAACTTGACTCAGACATTCCAGTCCTAGAGATATACCCAAGAGATGCATGTCCACGTTAAATAAGAATTTATATATGAATGTTCATAACAAAGTTAAAAAACAAACAAATGTCCGTCAGTTGATGAGTGGATAAACAAAATATATAGTCATACATATGGAATGGAATGGAATATTATTCAACCCAAACCAGGAATGAAATGTTGATACATCCCACAACATAAGATGGACAATGGAAACATTATCCTAAGTGAAAGAAGTCAGATACAAAAGGCCACATATCATATGACTGAATTTATATCAATGCCCAGAATAGGCAAATCCTTAAGGACAGAAAGTAGATTAGTGGTTCCCAGGGGCTGAGAGGAGTGGCTGCTTATGGATAAAGAATTACAGGTTATTTCTTTGTGGGGTGAGGCAAACGTTCTGGGATTTGATGGTGGTGGTGACTGCAGTCTTGTGAAAATATACAAAAAATGATTTAACCTTATATAGTTGGATTTGTATGTAATCAATGATGATCAATGATGAAGAACACAAATATGCTAACAATAAGAATACTATAATGGTTCATATGTGATAACAACACTATAGTAATACCCTTACACTGTAATAAATTACAGAAACTATATTGTGCTCTTTCTTTTAAGTCATACAAACAGAACATAAAAACAAACTCATACAAAACGTTTAAACAGGAGATAGGAAAAATTTCAAAAAAAGAATATTAAAGATTAACATTCACCTAATGTTGTATCAATGCTAAGCTAATAGGAATGTTAACACTTATTTTGATCCTCTAACCAAATCAATAATAACCTTTCTATTTTAATAATTAATCCACTATGCTGCTTAGCAATAATTGATGCTTTCATTGTCTCACTGCCTTTCACATGTTCTATTATTCTCATTTTATAACTGTCTCAACAGTTGAGCAACTGAAGCCTAATGCTTTTCCAGAAAATGATGGGGCTTCTTTGTACACGTAATTATTTCTACTTTTGTTTCCACTTGTAATCATCTTTCTCTTTGCTGCAGGCTCACCTGGACTGGTAATAGACTTTTGCTTTGGAGGCATGGTCATAAGGGTAAACACAGACTCACAAAATCAAATAAAAAAGTTAAGACAGAAGTGATGCTGCACATAAGCAATCCTCTCAGCTGTAGACTAGTCACAGGTGCAAAGAGGCGGCACCAACCAACTGCTTATGCCATCAGAGCTTGTTTACATGTGCAGAAGAAACTAGTTCTCAAATTTTTAATTTAATTATTTAAGTATAAATTATCCTTATAGAAAGCCTAGGGAGCCTGTTTGCAAGTACAGAATGGTATAAATTGAGTTTCTGTAACTTGGGGACTGCCTATATTTTAAAATGATTAATTTATTGTATGTAAATCATCTCAACAAAAACTCCAAATTTGGTATACACTAAGTTGAAGCAATCAAGTTCAAATAAATAATTCTAAATCAACCTGTGTTTATTCTTCTATGCAACAGAAATTCTTGAGGAAAATGTATTAATAGGAACTCAATAATGTACACTAAATACCACTAGAAAGTATACCTAAGATAAATTCATTGTTTTTCATGGAAGTCTGTTTTTTATTGGTAACATTAATTGAAAAACTGAACAAACATACAGTCTAGGCAGATTTCATAGGGAAATTAACTTTCATTAAACTGTGGAAAGGTGGGTGGCGCCTGTGGCTCAAAAGAGTAAGGTGCCGGTCCCATATGCCGGAGGTGGAGGGTTCAAACCCAGCCCCAGCCAAAAACTGCAAAAAAAAAAAAAAAAAAAAAAACTGTGGAAAGGTAATAGCGTTATAAATCACTTTTCCCATAAATGTTAATTTGCTGTTAATTAGCATTCATCTATTTGGAAAACTTTCTACGACCTGACTGACTGATCCATATTACAGTTAACCCTGTGTAACAGACAGTTCAGGTTTTTCATAATCATTAGCATACGAACTAAATCACTGCATAAGAGGCTAAAAGAAACAGCTAAGGACACAATGCATGGAACAACAACAATATACCAGTCACTGAGAATACTACAATTCAAGAGGAATAATAATCTAAATTACAAAAGAAACAGACAGATAATATAAAGTGTTTTAAAAACTGCTTCCTGGGAGCCTGAAAATTCATTGAAATTATCTTGAAGTTGGACAACCTATAGCCAAATGTTGTGGTGGGCACCCATAGTCCCAGCTACTGAGGAGGCAAGAGAATCATTTAAGCCCAAGAGGTAGAGGTTGTTGTGAGCTGTAATGCCACAGCACTTTACCACTTTACCGAGGGCAACATAGTGAGACTCTGTTTCAAAAAAAAAAAAGTGCTTGGCATAAGCTCATGATTAGGCTGACTATATTTGAAGGAAAAAAATATCACATAAGTCCTCAAATACTATATGTAAAACACCATTAAAACACAATTTTCCCTGGGAGAAGAGTGACCAAAATACTTAACAGAGCAGTGGACTGTCACAATAAAAATACTTGAGGAAAAGACATAGAATCCCTAAAGGTTCAGAGACAGCTCTGGGAACTCAATATTTGATATTCTATATCTAATAATTAACAGCTCATTTCCACTTTTTTTTTTTTTTTAAGGCAGAGTCTCACTCTGTCACCCTGGGTAGAGTACCATGGCATCATCATAACTCACAGCAACCTCAACTCCTAGGTTTCAGTGATCCTCCTGCCTCAGCCTCCCAGGTAGCTGGGACTATAGGCACCCACATAACACCTGGCTTAGTCTTTCTATTTTTAGTAGAGACAGGGTCTCACTCTTACTCAGGCTGTTCTGGAACTCCTGAGCTCAAATAATTCACCCATCACGGCCTCCCAAAATACTAGGATTACAGGCATGAGCCACTGTGCCCTCCCTCATTTCCACTTTAACTGCAAGTATCTATAGAGCTGTACCATGACTACTAAGCTAACAAGGTTCAAAACAGGCCCCAAGTATACCCCTCATCATGCTTAGTTTTAAGGCAGAAAAGACCAAAGCAGCATAAATCCTGCACTGCTGTGATAAAGAACACTAATTATTTACACTATTAAATTCCAAGGAGCCTGGGTGGCACCTGTGGCTCAGAGGAGTAGGGCGCTGACCCCATATGCCGGAGGTGGCGGGTTCAAACCCAGCACCAGCCAAAGACTGCAAAATAAACAAATAAATAAATAAAAAATAACAGCCATTATTGATGAGATGCTAATAAACAGATACTCTCAGACACTACTGGTAAGAATGTAAATTAGTTCAATTGTAACAGCATTTTGGGAAGATGAGGCAGGAGCATCACATGAGCCCAGAGATTGGAGACCTACCTAAGCAACATGGCAAGACCCCCATCTCTATAAAAAAATAAAAAATTTAGCCAGCCATGGTAATACACACCTGTAGTCCCAGTTATTTGGGAGGCTGGAGTGGGAGGCTCATGCCACTGTACTCCAGCCTGGAAGATAGAGTGAAACCTTGTTACCAGGAATCTTCTATATTTTTACAACCCCCCCCCCAAATTAATGATAAATATCCCACTTGACTTATAATTCTATTTCTGGAATTTAAAAAAGCATGGTTCAAATATTTAATAGGCACACACAGTATTATATTAGTAACTAAACCATGTTCAACAATAGAAATGACTAAAATGAAATATGTAGAATAGCATTTCATGACATGGATAATAATATACACTGTATTGTTAAGTAAGAAAGTACTATCAAAAAATATTACTATGCTATAGGTTTCATAATAAATTTAATAGAATATGGATAACTTTTAATATCCTTTTACACTTTCTACTATAAACATCCGAGGAATGTAAAACTTTTTAATTTTAAAATTCACACATTTAGAGAAGAAGAAGGGCAGCTAAAAGAAATCACCAATCCGAGGAGTTAAAAGGTATAAGTGAAGAAAAAATGAAAGGGACCTGGGAAGAGCTGATGGTGAAGGACACACTAGAAACAAAATAGTAAAAAGAAGCAGACAGAAAGATTCCAAACACTAAATGTAAAAGGTATGCTTTGGAGTTCCTGATTAGGGCAATGTGGCCAGAGTAAGGCTAATGGAAAGGAGGGAATGCTCCCCATTTCTGATGAAATCAGGTATATGTTGGTTTTAAAATCCAAATGTGCCTCTCTTTGTGAAGGGAGAGGGCTCAATCAAGTTGCCTTTTATCTTGGAAAGGGTATCTCAACATGCTCCAAACCACCGAAGCCCTAGAAAACTCACAGAGACGGCAGGCCCCTAAATTTTTGTAATACTTACTGCTTACCCTCTGGCAAGCATGCACACCTTACCAAATTGTCAAGAGGAGTTGTTACCTCTTGCTTCCAGATCAATGAATGTGGTATAAATAAAAGGGATGAGCAAAATGTGTGGAATGGAGAAGCTATCCAAGTCTTTACCAAAGGTTGCATATATCTGTTCCATCAACAAAACTACATCTGGAGCATCAACTGCAACTGAAATCACCACTTGATTGAGCTTATGATAGTTCACTGTCATTCTCCAAGAGTAATCTGTCTTCTTCAAAGGCAAATAGATGAGTTAGGGTGTGGTAAGAATCACCAATCCTTCATTGTTCAAACCCCTGATCGTAGTTCTGCAATCCTGCCAGTTTGTTATTTTGGTAGGTAGACACCACACTCCAGTGGCTTCCATTTGACTTTCTCTCACTTCCATGGCTCAGGGAACAAATCTGGGAACTCTGGTGGTTGCTAAGCATGTCTATTTCCAATTATGTATTCTAGGACTATTGCAATAAACATAGTGTGTGTTCAGGGCCCACTGTGAGATAGACCTGAGCCAAAACTACATTAATGAATGAAAAACAGTGGTGTTTTGGGTCTCCTAGAATTCATGAGACTGTAATTATCTCTCCCTCCCCAAGTCCTTTGGATAAAGGCTAGAAAGATTCACAGTAAGAGGACTTGGCTTTGGGTGGCACCTGTGGCTCAAAGAAATAGGGCGCCGGCCCCAGTAGCCAGACGTGGCAGGTTCAAACCTAACCCCGGCCAAAAGCTGGAAAAAAAAAAAAAAGAGGACTTGGCTTTTCCTACATTTAAAGGTCTTGGGTTCTGTGAATTGACTTAAGTCTGGGGACTGGCTGAGAGGCTGTAACTCTTGACTAAGGTCATCTAAGTCACACAACTTGTTCACCAGACTGAGTACTCTTCTGTTAAAACAAATCAAGGACTTAATAGGTTGCCCATCTGTTGCAGTTCTAGCCAATACAAAAGATCTCCACAGCTCAGACTATTGAGATTACTGCATTGGCTTTGCTAACCATTTCAGTAATTTCACCTAGCTGTCTTTAGGTATTAAGTACCACTACCTGCTTCTGCCACCTGGAATTCTAGGAGCCTAATTTGATGGCAGCAGTTTCCCTGTCATTACTGGCTTCAAGCAATTAAATGCCAAAGAGCTCTTCAAGGATGGCAAGGTTCCTCTCATAACATACTTCTCACAGCTTTGATCTGGACCCACATGTGGAACAAGACTTATATGATAAATCCACTCTAGCATCCCAATCTCCTTAAGCCTTAGATACACATATTTATCACATACAAATAAAGTTCTGACTTTTATCTCAAAAGGCCACCTTCTGGTCTAGCTCTAAGCCAACCAACTCAATAAACTGTTAAGAGTCACTCCTGGCCCTCTGACCTAACACCTTCTATCTAGAATCTGCTTAGGGAGCCTGTATCAAAAACCTCAGCTTGATCCAAATTTATATTCCTTTTACTTTGAGTCCAGACCTTTAGGATCCATTCTGACACCATTCCCCAGGCAACTGCAGACAAAATCATGCTATTCATTTAGTGTATGTCACATCTCATGGTCACACTTAATATCTCACTCTTTGGGGCTACGGGAATTTGAGTCTGGTTATAGGTATAGAAGCAATGAGAGATGGTGAGGGAGGTCCTAAGGAAGATTAGTGATCCCCTGCAATGCCACTACCTTAAGGGAAACCACTGCAGATACTTCAGGAGACTAACTTCCCTTAGACAAGGGCAGAAGACTAGTGAAGATGGCTCAGTATAATTATAACTGAAGAGTTCAAGGTACCCAGAAGGTTCCCAGTTTCGCTAGAATCTGCTCATTCCCCATCACAATTTTCAGCTCTCTCCCAGAAAATGCTGTAACTTTAATACAAGAGATGTTACACAACTGGAAGTTCAATTTGCATTGCAATTCAGCAACCTGCAGAATTAGACTGGGTTTGGTTTAAAGAAATCTCTGCTTTTGTCTACAAGAAATAAGGATTTCTTTTAGGGCAATTAAGATGCTTTCATTCCCTTATCCGGATTCTGAGTTCAGAATCTAAAGCTTTTTCCATCTCTAAGTTCTTGATAGCGACCAAACTATCCTATCATTCTTATTTCCACTAAAATATTCGGTGGTAGTAAATACTTGGTCTTCTAAAGCCTTGCCTTCTGATTTCTACTGTCCACAAGTGGTATGCCATGGACCACCAGTGTCCTCCTTACAAATACAAACAGGGTCATTACTGCCATTAGATCTAATGAGACCACAGACTCAATTCTGATAAATCCAGAATTAATTCAGGAACCAATACTCTAAGGCGCTACTCCACTCCAGCTACTTAGTCCAAAATCCTATCTCAGTTAGCATTGACCAGAGGACAATAACAGTGTAGAGATTTGGCTGTAAGTATGAACCTGGCTAAACAGTTTAGGTGTAGCTGTTGACTTTGCATCTGGTTCTGGTTCTGGCCCAGGGTAGGGCAAAGCAAAAGAAAAGGTAATGAGTCCTGCTGATGCCACACGCCAATATGGGCTGTAAAAATGCCTCCAGTCTCCACCCTGAACTTTGGAGTGTAAGAAGAATATGGCTTCAATCTTTTAAAGTCAAAATGCCTCCGCTTGGTGCCTGTGGCTCAAGTGGCTGAGGCGCCAGCCAACCTACACCCAAGGAGGCGGGTTTGAATCCAGCCTGGGCCCACCAAACAACAATGATGGCTGCAACCAAAAAAATAGCCAGGTGTTGTGGCAGGTGCCTGTGGTCCCAGCTACTCGGGAGGCTGAGGTAGGAGACTCGCTTGAGCCCAGGAGTTGGAGGTTGCTGTGAGCTGTGATGCTATGGCACTCTACCCAGGGGGACAGCTTGAGGCTCTGTCTCAAAAAAAAAAAAAATGCCTTGTCATCTGTGCTAAACAAGAATTATGCAAAAAAAGAGATTCTGGGCTCAGCGACTGTGGCTCAAGTGGCTGAGGCGCCAGCCACATACACCTGAGCTGGTGGGTTCGAATCCAACCTGGGCCTGCCAAACAATAATGACAGCTGCAACCAAAAAGATAGCTGGGCATTGTGGCAGGTACCTGTAGTCCCAGTTACTTGGGAGGCGGAGGCAGGAGAATGGCTTGAGCCCAGCAGTTGGAGATTGCTGTGAGCTATGATGCCACAGCACTCTAACCCGGGCGACAGCTTGGGGCTCTGTCTCAAAAAAAAAAAAAAAAAAGAGAGAGAGATTCTGGGAAACTTAGTTCCAGCTTAGCTAGTGTGACACAATACAAATCCAGCATACCATCTTTGTCTTAAAAAACAAAATACTTTCTTGGAGCGGTCTTCAATTTTAACTTCTAATCTTTCTATTATTTAACTTCTAATCTTTCTATTCTATCTGTCAAATTTTCCATTTCCAAGGAGTTGTTCATTCTCCCCAATTGCTTTTTAAGTAGCCTTCTAGTCTTGCATAATGGTTGTAATATACTCTTGTTTCTTTTCTTTTTTTCAGTTTCCTTCTGTTTCATATATAAAAGGCTTTCTGTGCCAATCTGTTCATATTTAAAAGTAAGGCATCTAACTATTATTAACTAAGAGAAGCCTCTTCTCTTAGGCTACTTATTTTTCTCAGAAAGAATGCCTCTAGTATCTAATCTGAATCAATTTTAGCCTAAATGCTACTGAATATCCTAATTGCTGTTTTCTCCTTTCTTCTTGTGAATGTATATTGTTTTAAGACTTATACTATCATTTGAGGAAAATTTGAAAAGAAGGAAAAATAAGCCAGTAATGTACAATTTAACATATTTTATAGGAAGTCCCTAAAGATAGCTGATAATGAGACAACTTTTTAAATCTTTGAAAATTTTAAAGACCCAATTAAAATTTAGACTTACGTTTGAGTCACTTATGAATAACAAGGCAATTTTGTTCATGAAGTGTGAACAAAACAGAGTAAAAAATGTATCTAAAAATATAAAATGATGGGTGGTGTCTGTGGCTCAGTGGGTTGGGCGCTGGTCCCATATACCAAGGGTGGTGGGTTCAAACCCGACCCTGGCCAAACTGCAACAAAAAATCGTTGGGCATTGTGGCAGGTGCCTGTAGTCCTAGCTACTTGGGAGGCTGAGGCAAGAGATTCGCCTAAGCTCAAGAGCTGGAGGTTGCTGTGAGCTGTGATGCCACAGCACTCTACTGAGGGTGATGAAGTATATATATAAAATTAAAAATATAGATATGAAAAGCTGCTTCTTTATCTAAAGTCATACCACACTCTAAATTCTACCAAATCTGTACGATATTTATAAAAAGCATTAGATCAGGCATCCTCAAACTACGGCCCACGGGCCACATACAGCTCACCTAGGACATTTATCTGGCCTGCTAGGTGTTTTTGCCACCGCTGCCTGTCCTGCTTAACAGCCAACTCATCCCAGGGCCCGTAGTCCGGCCCTCCAATGGTCTGAGGGACAGTGAACTGGCCCCCTGTTTATTAAGTCTGAAGACCCCTGCATTAGATGATAATAAATCTGTTAACAAACCTCTAATAAAGTCAGCTACAAAACAATGAACACTTCAGAAAATTATAGTCCCCTATAGTTTGTTAGAAGAAAATGGAGGTAAAGAATGGCTACTACCTGTGCCCCTGAAGGAAATAAAGGTTAAAGTTGGGACTTTCAAGTCAATAGCCTTTTAGATAAAATACTTACATATCTTTTAAGAGTTAAGAATCACCAGCAATAACAACCAGAAAGAGACAATTATCTTTGAAAATTCTGTTTGTCTCCTAACAAATTTTAAGCCTTTGGGTTTTCCAAAATAATTTCAAGCTTAATATTTCAATTATAATCTACCCAAATCCACAAATAATAAATATAGTAAATATAGCAAAGAAAATTACATCTACTTAAGATCATTTAAGTAGAACTAAAATTCAATCTGGTTCTTTATTTCAAAATATACACATTTCTATGTTATGAAAAAATTACCCCTAAATAATTTTACTATCCAAATATTGCCCTCATAGGGTATTTTAGAGGTTATTCAACATTTCTACAACCACATTTCCATATATAAATAGAATCTAAAATGAAGGAGGCATGTAGGGATGATAAAAATGTAATAAACAGGCTTGGCACCTGTGGCTCAATCGGCTAAGGCGCCAGCCACGTACACCTAAGGTGGTGGGTTCGAATCCCCAGCCTGGGCCCGCCAAACAACAATAATGGCTACAACCAAAAAATGGCCGGGCGTTGTGGCGGGCACCTGTGGTCCCAGCTACTTGGGAGGCAGAGGCAGGAGACTTGCTTGAGCCCAGGAGTTGGAGGTTGCTATGAGCTGTGATGCCATGGGACTCTACCCAGGGGGATAGCTTGAGGCTCCGTCTCAAAAAAAAAAAAAAAAAAAAAGAATATAAGTCTAACTGGGTTCTGATATTATAGACATCTGCATGACCATAGTTAACATAACCACTTTGTGCCTCAGCTTCCTCATTTATAGAGTGGGAATACTGTAATGATTGCCTCTATTCCTAAGTTGAGAAGATTAATAGAAATTAATATACATAAAGTATTTAGAGCAGTGTCAGTCACTTAATAAGCATTTAATAAATGTAAACTATTAACTATTATCTGTTCATCCAGCCTGTGTGATAAGGAGTGACATCTGTTATTTTTAACCTGCTTACCTTCCATTTCCTTTCTTCTAGAAATAGCATCTTGATTTTCCTTTATGCTAATCTCTTCAGAGGGTCTTAGTAAGTCTTTCTTTCTTTCCTTACCCCAACCCTCGGCCTTTCCACATTGCTTGTTCTTTGTAGACAACTAGGCTCTCCTTTTGACACAGAAGCAATTTTTACCCCAGCCCTGACCATTAACACTCAGAAGAAAGCAGAATGGAAAGGAGAGGAGTCCTTGACTTAAATTATATTTGAAACCAAACCAAACCTTGGACTTTTCTGTTACTTGAGCTGATAAATTCCTTTCATTGCTGTGCCTCTTTGAGTTGGGTTTTCATTCAGTGAAAGTAAAAATCTGAAATCTGGAATCGATGGTGACAGATAAGTAAAATACACATTTCACAAAGAAGGAAGCAGAGTCTGTTAGAATTAAGCGATT
The DNA here is from genome assembly GCA_963574575.1 of Galagoides demidoff. NCBI lineage: Eukaryota > Metazoa > Chordata > Mammalia > Primates > Galagidae > Galagoides > Galagoides demidoff. The sequence goes on along the minus strand of CAUYQV010012798.1, from coordinate 3,368 downwards.
TAGTTGAGTGATTGAGGTTGCAAACAACAGACAGCTCAAGCTTCTGGTACCAAATCTATTGTTAAAAAAAAAAAAATCCCTCTAAAACTTAGTAGCTTGAAACAGTAAACATTTCCTTTGTTCTTGATTGTGTAAGTCAGCAGCCTGTGCCCAGCTCAGCTGGGCCATTCTTCTGTTGGTCTTGTGGGAGGTCATTCATGCAGCTATAGCACCACGGCTCAATTGGCACTTCCTCTAGGATGGTCTCACCCACAGCACTTAGTGGTGCTGGCTGTTGGCTGGAGCACCTCAGTCCTCATGCATTGGCCTCTGCCGCAGTCTCTCACAATTATTCTCAAAAAAGTCTCAGAGCAATAGGAGAATGAGAGTGGAGGTTTCAAGGCATCTGGAGACCTAGACTTAACAATTGTATGACATTATTTCCACTGCTTTTGATGGGTCAAAGCAAGTCACAAGGTCAGGCCAGATTTAAGTAGAGGTAGGAAAAAATTCCAGGCAGTTTGTTTTGTTTTTTATTTCTGGAGACAAAGGCTCCCTCTGTTGCCTGGGTTAGAATGCCTTGGGCTTGGCCCAACTCACAGCATCCTCAAACTCCTAGACTCAAGCAATCCTCCTGCCTCAGCCTCCTGAGTAGCTGAGACTACAGGCAACTGCCACAACACCCAGGTAGTTTTTCTGTTTATGATAGAGATGGAGTCTCACTTTTGCTTAGACTAGTCTCAAACTCCTGGGTTCAAGGGATCCTGCCACCTCAGCCTCCCAGAGTACTAGGCTTGCTTACAGGTGTGAGCCACTGTGCCTGACCCTAGACTCCAGTTCTTAATGAGAGGAGCAGCAAAAAAACATGTATATAAGGAAGGGAGAAGCAATTGTTGCCTTCTTTGCAAACAATCCATTTCATCTACCACCTTAAAACTAAATGGTGCTTGCTAGGCCTGGCAGCTCATGCCTATAGTCCCAGGCGGGAGGATTGCTTGAGTCTAGGAGTTCAAAACTTCAGTGAGCTGTAATCATGAAACTATATTCCATCCTGGGCAACAGAGTGGAAACCTTAAAATTAAAGAAAAAGAAGGAAGAGAGAGAGAGAAGGAAGAGAGAAAGAGAAAGAAAGAAAATATGACAAATAAGGCTCTGTCAGTTCTAAGTAACAGAACCCCAAAACAAACCAGCCTGATGGTAGAAGTAGACATCATTCTCATTTCTTAGTACTTTTATGGAGACAATGAATAGAAAAGGGTTAGGCAAGAAAAAAGGAGCTTCAATAGTATGTAATCTTTGACAACAGTCCTCTGAAGTGGGAACAGATGATATCATCCCTATTAAAGGAGTGAAAACTGAGGCCTCTGGAGGTTGGGTAGTATGAAGGGAAACTACCAACAATTGGGGAATAAGGCCAGAATTCAGTGATTGGATACCCTCGGCCCAGAAATAAAACCTGAGTCCAGTTACCAGACCTCAATGAGAAAGTTACAGCCAGAATCACAGTAACATGACTCACAAACATTGTCGACCCACAGTAATCAGAGCTGATGACAACAATTTATGAACAGAATTTTCATCCCAGTATTTTCAGCTGAAAAATGCCCAACTGTTGGGCGCCTGTTGAACTATGGCTCAAAGGAACAGGGCGCCAGCCCCATATGCCAGAGTTGGCAGGTTCAAACCCAGCCCCGGCCAAAAACTGCAAAAGAAAAAGCCCAATTGTTGGGGATCAATTACACAAATTATTACACAGCTATTTAGTAGAATACTATTACACTAAAATTTGAGATGATGCTTATGAAATTGAATATGTTAAACTCAAAAACAGTTTCGATAACAGTGAAAAAAACTTCCTTGTTTGTTTCTGGCTTGGCACCTGTAGCACAGTGGTACGGCACCAACCTAATGCACCGAGGCTGGCAGTTTTGATCTTGGCCTGGGGCCAGCTAAAACGACGACAACTACACCAAAAATAGCCAGGTACCTGTAGTCCCAACTACTTGGGAGGCTGAGGCAAGAGAATCCCTTAAGCCCAAGGTTGCTGTGAGCTGTGATGACACAGCATTCTACCGAAGACAACATAGTGAGACTCTGTCTCAAAAAAAAAAACAAAAAAACAAACCTTCATTGTTTGACAGGGCACAGTGACTCACACATATAATCCTAGCACTCTGGGAGGCTGAGGCAGGTGGACTGCTTGAGCTCAGGAGTCAGAGACCAGCCTGAGCAAGAGTGAGACCTACTCTCTAATAGCTAGGTGTTGTGGCAGGCACCTGTAATCCTAGCTACTAGAGAGGCTAAGACAAGAGGATCACTTGACACCAAGGGTTTGAAGTTGCTGTGAGCTGTGATTCCACTGCACTGTACTGAGGGTGACAAAATGAGACTATGTCTCAAAAAAAATAAAAAATGAAAAATAAAAACTTCATTGTTATAAAGCCATAACAATGCTTTCCACAATTGCAAAAAATAAAGGGACCTCAAATAAATATGAAATTATGTGAAAGCAATGTATTTAGATTATCCTCTTTGAGATTTTTTTATGTTACTGAAGAAAAGAAGGCTCCCAAATTTATCCCAAATGGGTGGTTTTCCATATATAATGTCTCTGCAAAAAGACAAACAACCCCTTCCCAAAAGGAAAAAAATTCAAATGCAGAATACTAATTGATAAAACTAAATGCTGGAAAACATACAGCAAAATGGGTACTGATAATGCTGCCAATGGAATATGCATTGGTGTAAATATTCTGAAAAACAACTGATCAGTATGTATCAAGAACCTCAAAATGTTCATATCTTTTGGTCCAGAAATTAAACAATTAGTACTCTCTTAAAACAGATAATAAAAAATAGAAATTCCTCAAAAATATTTATCAAGCTATCCCTTGCAAAAATATTTATAATAGCAAATTATAAATACAGTGCAATATGATAAAACATGTTATCAACATATTAGTTTATTGCATAGCTATCAAAATAATGTTTATGAAGACATGTAGAAAATGCTTACCTTACTCTGTAGGGTAAAATCAGAACATAAACTTAAAATACATATTCTTAGCTCAACTTCATAAAAAAACTATATGTATTTTTAAATGATTGGAAATAAATACACTAAAATATTTTCAATGATTATCTCAGGATAGTAAAATTGCCAATGATTTTATTTTCATCTTTATTTATTATATTTTTAAACTTTTCTACAATGAAAGTTTATTTATTTATTTATTTATTTATTTTATTTTGTTTTTTTTTTTTTTTTGAGACGGAGCCTCAAGCTATCCCCCTGGGTAGAGTGCCATGGCATCACAGCTCATAGCAACCTCCAACTCCTGGGCTCAAGCGAGTCTCCTGCCTCCGCCTCCCAAGTAGCTGGGACCACA
>CAUYQV010012796.1:0-16948 GCA_963574575.1 Galagoides demidoff | reverse complement strand
TGCTCTGTAGTACTTCCTATGTGTAAAATATTCAGTTAAAAAACACTATTAAACCTGGTACTTTATTCTTCTTAGGTTCCACAGGCAGAACAACATTTTTTCTTTTTAAAGAAAAAGAAAACTTTCTTAGCATGTAGAGCTCGGGAATATTAGTAGGAGAACTGGTACACTACATGAAGGGTACAAGAAGCACCACACTGAAAAAGAACTTAAAATTCCTAGATACAGGTTTGTGTACTCCCAAGTATAAGGTACACAGTCTTTGCATAATAATTATTGGTATGTAAATATTTACATCTAATAGACGCCCATCACAAATTTTAAGTACTTCTATTTTTTAAACTTTCACACAGGCCTATTTAGAAGTATCCTTTAACCCCCCCCCCCATTGCTTTTATAGGAATTATTCTATTTTTCTAAATCTTATGTCTCCACCTAAATGGGATTCAATTCAGAGAACAGTAGTCGACTCACTGACAACCAGACCTTTCTGAATTCCTGGAGAATCTACAGAAGACAAAACTCAGCTTTCTCCAGGTCAGAGAATAAGCCTCAAAATCAGAGAACTTGGGATTCAATCTCTGCTTTCTTATTAGCCATGTGCCTGGGGAATGTTATTTAATCACTCTGGGCTCTGTATCTGCACCTTTACAAATAGGAAGAGTAGTAGTTCCTGCCTCGTGATATTGTTGTGAGGACTAACTGAGATAATATTCCAAATGCTTAACAGAGCACCAAAGCCCTCAGTAAGTATTCGCTCTTCCTTACTCGTGTCCAATAAAAATACTGAAATATTTTCCCTCTGACTTGATATGGCTATTTCATGAGCTAAAAGTCTTGTTCCCACTTGAGATAGCAATTCTGACATGGTAAGCCATGAAGGGTGGCCTGCAAAGCTATTTTTCACTTTGTAGCATAGGAAAACAATGGCCCTCTGCAAATGAATCACATTTTCTACTTTTTCTTTTTTTTTTTTCTCCAGTCTTCTTCTTATTCTTTTCTTGGGGTAGGGGGTGGGGGAGGCACATCTATGGTAGTCAGACATTTTTATTGCAAAATGCCGTCTGGAAAAGATGCAAAACCAAATTGCTAAAATGCAAAGGAAAAAAATCAGGGGGAAAAACAAAAGGCCCCCTTCCCTTTGCTTATTGAGTTCAAAGGCATAACATGCAGCGCCCTGCAGCAAATGGGAAGCTACACTAATTTTAAAGCCATAAAACGCTATCAAGTGCCCTGCGGGGCAGGGCTGCTCTGCAGCTAGTGGCACCTAAATAAGACATGGTTCATTTACTTCGCAGCTTAGCCTAATGTAATCATCAGCGGATTTTTAGCCTAGAGTTGTAACAGGCAAATAGCCGATGCAGCAGAGGCGGCCCTCCCAGCCATTGAGGGGGCTGCAGCTAGATTGCTGTTGATTAGAAAATTTTTCAGTTTTGACAAGCACTTAATGAACATAAATCGTGCCTTGATTGGTTTCCATCGGGGCCACAGGCACACCTGAGCAGAAGCAGGCCTCCCCAGCTCCGCCTCGCCCCACCTTGCAGGACCCTAGCAACATGCCGGCAATCAGGTTACCAGCCGTAGGAGAAAATATTTATAAAATAGAATAATGAAATTCCATTTCTCAGTAGAAGGGAAAAGATACCACTCGCCAGCCCCCGGCGGCCAGCCTCTCCCACAGAGCTCCGCGCTGTGACTCACCTGTCACTGAAGTAAAGAGAGGGGTTTGATTTATTTACCTTCTTCAAGAATTTTTGGCTTCAATTAGTAACACTAAAGAGCTGAAAATGGAAAACAAATGATATAGATTGAGGACACAGGATGGCCGGCGCCTCTCTGGACTGTCACGGTGCGTGCTGATGGGGCAGCGTCCCTCGGACTCCACTCACAGTTTAAACCTCACACCCATAAGCTGACCCGTACATCTGTGTATTTAGAGACACGCACACATCTGCTCTATTTTTTCATTGGATTTAGAAACACAAGAAGGCCGAATGTGTCACAGAGAATTGTTAGCTAGGCTGCGGTGGTTTAATTTTTACAGAAACACAAGGACTTCATACGTCTCGTCTCACCGACGAGACCCATTTACTATGTGTTGTCTACATCATGACAACGTGAAATGTAGGGAGGACACATTTTGGCTATTTACTTCTAAATCCTCAACTCTTTCCAAACCCTGGAGGCCATACGGAATAAACAAGAAATTCTTTAGACAGCAATAAGACCTTGATAAAGAATCTAACTTTTTGTGTGTACGAAAGGAATGGGCTCTTAGCAGTTGCTTCTGCCACCAGAAGCTGCTGATGTTTCCTGAAAGTCTTTCCACTATGGTGGCTGTGTCACAGCATAGCTTCAACATATGGGAGAAACACTTATCATACTCTCTCAAATAGGCTGGCTGAATGACAAGAGTGTGTCCCAAGCCGCCCAGGAACAGTGTTCGGCCAGCACAGGGCAAGCCCGAGACCAGGTGGCTGCTGGGTGGCTGTTTCCACGCCATACGGGTCCAGGTCACCAAACTTACATGAGTCACTGTATTCATGACAGGGCCTAGCAAATGTTCAGCGGTTTCTCTCCAGCAAGGCCCTGGGGAGGTTGAGCAGCTTTAAAATTCAGCCTCCTCTGTAGTTTTCCCATGGTCTAGTTTTTCCATTTAAAACCTCCAGCGTGGAAGAAGCGTTTGTGTGTACTTAGGTTCACAACAGCATGACTCACAATAGTGAGGAGAAGCAACTCGAGGGTCTACCAAGGACACATGGAAGAAACAAAAGGCAGTACATACACAAAACGGAGTATTATTCAGCCTTCAAGAGAAAGGAAGTGCTGACCTATATACAACACGGATGAACTCCGAGGGCACAACACTAAGAGAGTGAGCCAGCCGTAAATAGAGAAAAATACGGCATGATTCCACTTGTAGAGGGTTTCTGAGGGCAGACAGACTCATAGAGACAGAGGTAGGACCCTGGGGCCGGGGGGGATGGGGAGTTCAGTTCTGCGTGGTGAGGAGGAACTTCTGGAGACTGTTACACTTTAATGTGAACACACTGAACACTATTTATACTTTAAAAATGGTCAAGATGGCAAAGTTTACTACAATTAAAAAGCAACCAACAAACCAACCAAAAAAACCCTCCAACCCCCCCAAACAACAAGGAAAACCCTGAAGCTCCTCCCCCATGTGGAGGGCCAACCTTCTGGGTGCGGCCAGCAGAGCCTGGACATGGCTGGGACGTGTTTCTGTGGCTTGAGAGCATTACGTGGTGGGTTCCCTTCTCACCCTGTCAAGGGCCCTAGCCCTACAGATTAAGGGCAGGCTGAGCACATGCTCACTGTGCTCTCATTCATTCAGACAACGTCCCAGATGCCTGGGATACACGGGTAACAAGATCCACAAGGCCTCTGGCCTCCAGGAGTTCTCAGTCTTGTGAGAGAATCAGGCCTGGAAATAAGCCGAGAGGGACAGACACGTGACCAGCAGGGAAAGGGGAGGCACACACAGCAGGCCAGTGCCCAGCGGGCTCAGTGGGGGAAACCCCCAGGAGGAGCTGGTGTGGCAAGAAGGTGGGGCAGAGAGGAGCCGGTCAGCAGAGGCCACCGCACCTGAAGATCCGGAGCCACAGGACACGGCAAGTGGGAGAAACGAGAAGACAACAAAGAGGGGCTGGGCTGGGTGGGGGTGAGTCTGAGCTGGGGGGCTGGGCTGGGTGGGGGTGAGTCTGAGCTAGGTGGCAGGCAGAGCCTGGATCCTCACTTCACGGAGCGAGGACTTTATCCAAAGGCAAAGTGGGGCCTTCCTCATCATCAAAACACTCTTGAGAATCACACGGAGGGAAATAAAGACACCATGAGAACGACAAGGAGAAAGGAGATACAGCCTAGGGATGAGCATTGTTCGGTCCAGCCGACAGGGTTTGGAAAGCTTCATGGGCAGGGGTCTTGTTGAACCCAGCAGAAAGGCAGTCCACAAATCCAGGAGAGGCGTCCCGGGAAGACCACCTCTGGGAGAGGAACCTCTGGAGTCTTCCTGGACACACAGCTGGGAAGGAGGGAAGGTGGAGACGAGTGGCCAGGGAAGCCCTCACCCCATAATGACCATGACAAGCTCAGCAGTTTCACACGGTGCCCCAAGTCACAACTGCAGACTATACCCGGCTGCCTCTACCCGCATACCAGGAGGAACCAGCTCGCAGGAGCTCACTAAACTCTTCTGAAATCAAGGAATTTTAAGATGGAGGGAGGTAATGCTGTTTTGGAGTCACAAAGATCTGACACTATTATTTCATCCTCTGTATACAACAAGCTGTAATGAAGTTGTGCCAAGCTCTTATGTGTGTGTGCACACGTGCCTGCATATGTGCGATCCCATCTGCTTATTCAGGATACATTTTCACATCCATTCTCAGTTGGAATCTGCCTCAAATCCTGTCTGGGAAAGAGGCGCAGCATCACATATGACTTAAAATGGACAATATCTACACGTCAAGGTCCCCATGGTGACACTACACAAGTCCCTGTGAAAGTGACCCAGTGGACAACTGGGGAGCTGAGAACACCTGCAGAGTGGAGCAGGTGAGTGTCTGTCCCACATGGACAAGCCTCTGTTACCTGGGGACTTCCTCCTATTCCCAGCAACAGCTCACAAACTCCGATTCTCTCGTCATCCCCAGAGCTGACCCTGCCAGTCTTAGAAACTAAGGGCGCCGGCTGTGGTTTGATGTGTCCTTTACGAACCCCTCTCAGTTGCCCCAACAAGAAGCTCAGACTAGAACAAAAATGCTGATTTGTCACCACAGAGCTCCCAGTGTTTGTTCTTCCCTGTTTATGTAATTTCCTAGTATACCTTTACACGGACTGTGGTTTGGGATCCAGTTGTGTTTAAGGTCCGGGCCTCCCGTGTAAGGCCACATGTGTGGGCACACACCTGCGTATGAACTGCCCCCACCTAACCTGATCCACCCTTAGGTAGGTCATGTCGTGCACTACAGTGAGTAGTTATCTGTCTCAACTTCAATGTCACCAGAATTTATAAAGAAGAGTCAGGATCGCTAACGGTGGGGCTCAGCACCCAGGGAGTGGAGGAGCAACAGTGCGGGGGGAGTCACGTGACCTGACGCTCCAGTGTGGGCGCCTCAGTCAGCGTGACCTGTACGTGCTCAGTAGTATCTACCTACCAGGCACACGCCAGCCCCTGGGTAGACATGGGGGCGCTCACAGCCTTTGTCCTCTGTTAGGTCCACTAGATGAGGCCCAGAGATCAGAAGGGTCATGGAGGTGCACCTGCAAGATGGAGACAGCTCACCTGCACGGGGTGGGGTGCTACAGACCTGCACAGAGGAACCGCACACCTGCACAGGGGAACTGCACACCTGCCCAGGGGAACTGCACACCTATACCATAGGCACTGCACACCTGCACACCTATACCATGGGCACTGCACAGCTGCGTGGGGGTACTGCACACCTGCACAGGGGTAGTGCACACCTACACCATAGGCACTGCACACCTGCACACCTATACCATGGGCACTGCACACCTGTGTGGGGGTACTGCACACCTGGACAGGGGTACTGCATAGCTGCACAGTGGATCTAGCATGTTAAAAATATAAATCACCAGGCTGGAAAAGCCAGAGACAGTTCCCGGCACCAGGACTTACTAAAGGGGAGTGATATGCAGGCACTGCTGATGGTGAGATGTGCCTCCTACAGCAGTGCCACAAACGCAGAATGACCACCCTCCTCCCGGTCAGCCTGTCTTTCCAGGGTTATAGTCATTCCCGTCACGGCTTTCCATCTGGGAACTGGGCTTTACGTGTGTGCATCTAACTACCAGCCGGGAGCTGTTCTGATGTCATAGTGTCCCAGGGAGCCCACGAAGGGCTTCTGTGAGTGTGCCCGCATGCCCATCACCACAGGGCACCTGAGGTCCACACTGGCAGAAGCCGGGTGAGGGCACAGACTAGGTCCTTGGTGACTCCGCAGTCCTCAGGTTAAACGCCCCTGTGCCACCAAGGACTGTGTTTGCAGCAGCTGGCATGAGCAGCGAGCCCTTCCCAGAGCTGCTCATTCTCGAGGCAAATACCTACTTAGGAATTAGGAATCATCTCAGATCTTTTGTTGTTTTTGTATCAGTAAAGAAGTAAATTTTCTGCCTGATTTTCTACTATAAACTTTCTGCAATCTGCATTCTAACGTCAGCTGGACCGAATCCAGGTTTGACCGCACTGACTTATAACAAGACCAGGACCCAGTAACAAGACACAAAGGCTTTGAGAAACAGACTTTACAAACAGATCTGCCTAGAGAAGAACATCCTTTGAGAGGGAAAATTCTAGTTTGTGTGTTGGAAGCAATGACGGAGCCATAGCCATTTTGGCCTGGGCAGCAGGCAGAGTGGGGACAAGGCGGAGGTGCGGCTCCTGAAAGCAAAAGCAATTCACACCCACCAGCCAGGTGCGGCCCCTCGGGGAGGGCCCCTCACAGCTGCCAAAGGTCCCCTAGGAAGCTAGGAGAGCCAGCCAGAGTGCGGGACAGGGGCACCGTAAAGTCCTTGGCTGACCATGTATCCACTGAGCGAATCCTTACGGCCCACTTAGGAACCCCAGTGCACACACCTTGGTCAGTAGGAATTCCAGCCGTGCCCTCGACGGCTGCTCTCTGGACATGAAGATGAATAGGCAGCTACGCTGAACTGTGAAGCCCTGAGGTCCAAGTTCTTTCTCATTATCCCCTTCATTTTTCTATCAAGGTGCTCCCTAAGGCTCACATTTAAGTCCACAGAGAGGGAATCTAAGGATCCTGGCAGAGGCCACCCTCCATCCACCCCAACCGGGACGGCCAACTGCCTGAAGCCCACGAGGCACACTCATTCGTGTCTCCCTGAGAAAGCTTAGCAGTGGGGCTTTTTAGAGGTCCTGGAGACATGCAATTTTTCAAAGAAACAAAAACACAGAGCACAGAGCAGCAGCAGCAGAGGCCAACAGGCTCGCTCTGTTATCTCACAGATGTGAGGAGCCATCTTTGTAAAACGGCAGGGGAGAGAAGGAGCAGTGGGGTTGGCTGGCCCTGGGTTGGGGGACCGGTTTGGCTCATGATGCCGGGGACCTCTTACAAGAAGTGAAAGTCCTACACGCTGGGAGCCCCCTCAGTCCTGGGCAGAACACCCGATTAAAGTAGTTTCATTCATTATTTTGGCTGGGCTTTCTGTCTGTTATCTAAACTGGGCCCAGGTTTCACTTAGGTCCTAACAGCACCTTGAGAAAGATGAACTAACTAGACTGGGTTTTTCTGGCCTGAGTCTTAGGAACCACTCAGCGTCTTTAATCTCAGGATCAGTTTCTCTTCAAAAGTCCAAATAAATCCACTAACTTTATAGTTTCTGGTGACATTTTCAGAGCTCACACTTCAGAGTCTGAGGTTTCTAGAAGATAGTACCATGAAACTTCCTACCCAGGGCAGAATTCCCTCTTCAGATTTCCAGAGCAGACGCTTCCAGATTTTCCACATCTACCTTCAAACCCGCCGATGAAGCGTGGCCTGCTTGTACCAGGGCACCTACGTGTGATCTAAAGGCTACACAGACTCGGTCCAATGTCCAGGCGGGATGGACAACCCAAGTCCCTTGTAAACCAGCTGCTGACCAAAATCCATTTCAGAAACAAGGCTGGGATGCTGCAAGCTCATTCATGCCTCCTCTCTCCGGCCACTGTTCCTGTTATCCTGGCCACCAGCAGACCCAGTTTGGGGTCTTTAGGAGCCCTTGGAGTTGAAACCCACCATTACCTCCTCCCCATGCCTACACCTCCCTTGCCTACCTCCAAAGTGAGGAGAGGCAGGGACCCCATTACCTGAGGTAGACAATGCTCGGGTCTCCCAAGCCTATGGAGGCGCTGGGGGCTGTCAGGGAGGTGAGTGAGTAGAGGACGAGGACAAGACACCAGGGAACCTGAGCCCCGCAGACGGCAACGGTGCTGGCACAAACACAGATGTCAGGGACCTTTCTAAGTCTAGGTAGGCTCAGTGTTTTCCCCTCTTCCCCCTCTAATTTCCAGAAAATTGTCACTTTTTATAATCTGGGTACTCATGAACAATTCTATTCTCCTGCTTACAAACAGGGGTTCTTTCCTCCCTACAAAAAGATGTAAGGTTTTCAACAGAAAACAGACTGGGGTGAAAAGGTTTCTTTCCTTACCTTCCACCTATGGTGCAGGCCTAGCTTGGGCCAACACCCAGCTGAGGGCCTTGGTCACGCCGGTGTGTGTGCAGAGGCTCCCCGAGTTTTGAGGGAGATACGCAGTTGTAGGGACCAGCAGGCATTGGACCTGTTCTGTGCACACAGGAAGCTTTTCAGCCTCACACCAACCCCATCATATCCTGCAACGCTAGGTGTCCCCAGTTACGGACTGGGTGCTTACTTCTGAAGCCATAGTTTCAAGGAGCATGTCATCCTGTGAGGTCCACAAGCTGAGGGCACAGCAGGGGCCACACACTGGCTATCTGTTTTGACAAGAGGCTGGGTATGTTTTCTAACACACCAATACCTAGAGAATATCTAAGGATGAAACTTGGTCCTTGGACTTGGTCCATGTCCAAAGGGCGACCTTTCACATAAACAGTCCCACAGACCCTGTGTAATGAGCAAACCGTACCCATTTACCTAAGGAATCCAAGTGACCCTTCCGGGAGAGCTTTTCCAAGGCCAGCCACGGGAAACATTTTAAAATCCTCACCTAGAGTTTTCAGCCAGTTTAGGAAATTGTCAGCCTTCGGCTTCTACAGTATCCGAAGGAAGTTAAGGCTGGAGCCCACCGCTGCCATGGCAACTTCTCCAAGCAAAAGTAGGAGAATGTAGGGTCCCTAGAGGTGGGGTGGCCGCAGGGAGGGCGCGCTGCACGACAGTGGCACACTCCCACCCTGCCCCTGTCAACTCCTGGCCCCTGCCTGCCTATGTGTCGAGGACTCATCTGGGAATTTAACCTGGTGACTAAGCACCACAGTGGTGTAGGACAGACCTTGCTGTCCTCACAGGCCACCCTCTGACACCGGCCACTACTCGGGAGCATCCCCGTGCCACACAGAGGATGAAGACAAGAGGAGCCTATGATTCCACTTTCCAGGCTTGGTCCTGAGGCACAGACACTCATCCTGGGAGTCCTCTCAACTGCCAGTGAAGGGATGGCAGGAAGCCGTCATCCCCGTCCCCCACCATGCTGGCCTCTATCTGCACACACTGGAGCCAGCTGTCTGCTCTTGCTCCAATCTGCTTTGTGTCAAGACACTCCCAGCTCTCTGATATGATAACTGAGTAGAAAGTGGCTAGTGACAGAGTCAGGGTCCAGCTGATGGGGACTGTGAGTAGCACACACACGGACAGGACATAAACGTCTGTGTCAGCACAAAGCTGGCCACGTGGCCACGTGTGAGTGTGGTTTCAGGGCTGCTGCAGGGCCCCACCCAACTGCCTGAATCTTCCATGGTTGACACATCCTCAACCCAGGGGCTCTCAAGCCCTCACCCCACCACATAACACAAGTATGAGAATCCCACCCCTGGGAAGCATCCAAGTCTCCTTTTGGGGGATTTAATGACCTAAGCTTCTTGGGTTAGTGGTAAATACCAGGAACTGATGCAGTTATCCAACTACTGATAAATACGTGTTTGTAGAAAACTCTACTTAAAAACACCAGATGGACAGAAAGCGGCAGTAGGAAGCAGTGTGAGTTCAGTGCAGACCCTGCTCCAGGAGCTCCCCCAGAGCCTGCTCCCCAACCCGCCCTGCAGAGAAATGCAGGCTGGGGGTTGTGCTCTCGAGAACCAGACTAGCATTTTCCTGTCGCACAGAAGAATGAGTTATTCTGGTCCATGGACAAGTTAATGTCTAGCTGCCTCTGTTGACTTCAGTTAAGTTGAGGGGAGCTGCACAGACCCTAACCGCAGGGCAACAGAAAAGGCAGCAGCTGCCAGTGTTGGACAACTGGGTTACCAGGGAGGGGAGCTCGGAAAGGGCGTGTCCACAACACAGCCAGCCATGTGGTCATCCAATGATAACGACTCTAAAACCCCAAAGCCATGATTTTGGTAAATTTCCCCAGTATCTACCACTTATGCCATCATCACAGGTGTCCGATGACTCCTGCAGTCGTCTTAGTGGGAAGTGGGTGTTACAGTGGGATCAGTGTTTAACTGAGATCTTATCACCTTGAGAAATTTCCCAGACTGAAATAACTGTGCCACTCTATGATTGATGCAGAATTTTGGGACTTGAACTAGCAGCACACCTTTACACTCCCAACTTTCTTATCAAGGGAAGTCCAGACAGTCTGTCCCTTTAAACACCTCTTCTCGTCCTGAATGGAATGCCAAGCCAACTCAGGACTTACAGACCCGCAGTTCCCTGGCAGCTCAAATGGTTCACTCTAAACACCTGCCAGAGAACATGCCAGAACTTACTGCCATCCAAACTTTTATCCAAAGCTTGGCTGTGAAAATAAAATCACCAAAGGATTTCTCTGAAGGTCAGGCCATGCCATTGGGGAACTATGGACCTGCATCAAGAATTTCCATTCCCAGGAGACCGGCTTGCATTTGAAATGAACTGCAATGAAAATGACATTGGCTCTTGCTTGTTATACAATTCTGTAACAAAGCCTTGCTCACCCCCTCCCTCCTGTACTCTAATAATATTTGCATATGCTTTAAAAAAAAACGGAATTGGGGGCAGTGCCTGTGGCTCAAAGGAGTAGGGTGCCAGCCCCATATACCAGAGGTGGTGGGTTCAAACCCAGCCCTGGCCAAAAGAAAAAAAAAAAACAGCCTTGGAACAGGAGAATTTTTGAAGAACTGGTTGTGATTGTATAATCAAGAGGTGGGGATGAAAGGCAAGCAGGCACTGGCCCTCCTGTGGGAATTTGCCAGTACACACTGTTGTTACCATCTGTGCCCCTTGGCAAGAAGCTGCAGATGTCCCTCTGACTAAGCCTGGGCCCAGCAGTGGGTATAGGGTGACTTGAAATGTATCATCAATCGGATCTCACTTTTTCCTGGTCAGGGAGTCCTAGTAAGAAGAATATTTTGATTACACTTCTCTCTCTAAGTTCCATAAAGCAACTGGGTCTATAATTAGACCTTTGCTCTCTGGCAGGGTCTAAGAACTAAGCCACCAACAGGGCAGCCTCCCTGCCAACAGAGAGTCTCTAGGGAGGGAAACCAGCAGAAACCTGTGTGCGCTGGTGACCCGACAGACACCAAAGCTGGGGCAAGTGGGGGTAGGTGCAGAACTAGAAAGACCTGGATGTGGCAGTCCCAAAAAGGTGCACGGTCTGGTCACGGGTGGGCCTACTGGAACGGGCATTGCCTCTCTCTGATACACAGGCCACCTGGTGAACCCTCCTGACTCTGTTCCAAAAATAAACTAGCAGTACACCAAGTACAAAGGGCCACTCCAATAAAGAAAGTATGCTTTGACCTAAGAATGTATCTACCCACATTGGTGTCCACATATCCCATGAAGTGCGGATTCCTGCTAACATCAGAAGTGAGGGAGAGAGGCCTAAGGAAACACATGCTTTGTGGGCCCAGGTCTGAACCTGCTCCAGTTCACACTAGCAAGCAAAGTCAACACCCGGGATGCCACCTGTTACCTGTAATATTGGAAATGATTTGTTTTTAGGGTAAATTCTCCAGAGAGCAGGGAAAAGCCCTGCACTGCCAGAGGAGATAAACTGACAAGCTCTTTCTAGGAATTTGAAAACATAACACCAAAAGCCATTAAAGCACATATAACTTTCAATTCAGGAAGCTGATTGCTGGGAATTTATCCTAGGGAAATAGACAAGGGCTCAGGGATATCCATAGAGAGACATTGACCACAGTTACTTAAAATAGTGAAAAAATTCAAAGTAAATTGATTTGCTGAAGAACCTGAGATACAGTCAAATCCATTAAGGACTGTCTGCACCATGGAATATTATATAGCCATTAACAGTGGTGTGTACAAGTATGTGTGCTGACCTGGACAGGCTGTCTCTGGAGAGAAGAGCAGAGTGCAGTCAGCAGGTGCCAGACAGCGGGTGTCAGCTGGAGTGTGCACCCCAACATGCTAACACTCTGTTCTCTACGAGTGATGTTAATTTTCTCAAATATGTTTATTTCCAATTTCTTGTTAAGAACAGTGCAATTTTAATAAGCATGTCACACTTTTAATGGTTAACAGTGTATGCAGTCAGCCCTCCATGTCTGCAGTGCCACATCTAGAGAGCCAACCAACTGTGTATGGAAAATATCCAAAAGAAAGAAAACCAATAAAAACAACAGTACAATAATAAAAATAATACAAACAAAACCCAACAGTATGACTATACACACAGCATCGTGCTGTATTAGGTATTATAGGTAATCTAGGGATGATTTAAGGTATACGGGGGGACGTGCACAGGTTATTTGCAAATACCAAGACATGTCTTGTAAGGGACCCAGGCCTGCCTGGAGTTTGGTACGTGACAGGGGTCCTGGAACCAGTACCCTACTGATACCAACAGATCACCGTAATTATTACCAACAAACACGTATTCAATTCTACACCCTTCCTACACCTTCCTAGCAAGATTCATGAAATGTATTGCTACGGAACCGTGATTGTTAATGACATCTCGACTTTAAATTTTATCAAGGCCTGCTAAAAGAAGTAACTGTGAGTATGATGTCTACATTTCCTCCCAAGAATAACGTTACTCCTGTCTTAAAAATCTATCTCAAAAGTCACCAAATATGAAAAATAAATAAATAAATCACCAAAATAAAACATTTCATTAACACACACAGAAAAGGTTCTCCTGACTTACAGGAACTGGGACGTGCTCTTACCTGACGGTGAAAACTGAGTCACAAATTGCATTTAACCTCTGGTCTGTTTTGGCTCTTTGCAAAACTGAATCCTGGTTCCAGTGTGATTGTTTCCTTCACTCCCGACTTACAGACATACCACTCTTCCTTCTCTCTTCTCCTTGCTCCTGTCTTTCAGTCTCATTTAAACCTTACTTTGTCAATCTATGCCTTGTATTGTAGTTCTTTATAGAATCAGCAAGCCCCAGGTTGGTACAGAGGAGAGGCAAGAGTCGTATGGTCCCAGGGGGCATGAGTATTATTTATCTCATGATACGCCTCTAACTTGGAAGGGCAGTGAGAGGCGGGGCTGCATTGGGGTCCCTCCCCCAGTGCTGAGCTGAGGTCTGGGTCTTGTTCTTGGCTCTGAGGGGCTATACTCACATGTAAGCTCGGGTGGTAGGTCAGCACACCGTTGTCGCACAGGGTGACGTATTTCTTCTTCCACTCTTTATTCAGTGATTTGCCACTTCGCTTCAGCAGCATGCCCTACAGGGAAACAGCCAGATACAAAGCCTCGCGTAAATAACAAAAAGAAAGTAGGTACAGAGGTAATCCTGGCATTTTTAAACTTTTCCTTGTATCACTGCTATTTTAGAAAATAAATTACATCTATTTTTACGTTGTTAATTTGGGTTTCTCTTCCCTTTTATATACAATATATACCTTTGACAAACTTGTGTTGTGGGTATAGAACTTAAGTCTGTGATGTTGGTAAATGCTGAGAAACACACACATTCTTCAACAAATGTGACACAAACGTCAACACAGAGGTCATGAGGCTCTGGGTCAGACCTTCGCATGACTAAGTCATTAGCACACAGGGAACGTCTGAAGGTGTAACCTTTTACAGAAAGAAACCTCAATTTCCCTTTCTGAAAATAGTACGTTCACTGCATTCTCACCTAGTATTTATGAAAAGAATGTTTTACACTTTCTTTCATTTCCAATTTTAAATTTATTAAAACACAAATTCCACTGACAAATGTTAGTAACAATATTTAATACAAGAATTGTGTGTAATGTGCTTTGATCTACTTTTAATGAAATCATATTGGGGCTCCTTGAAAACCACTCAGAATTTGAATCCAATAGTTTTTTTTTTTGGACAGAGTCTCAAGTTGTCACCCTGGGTAGAGTGCCGTGGTGTCGTAGCTCACAGCAACCTTAAACTCTTGGGCTCAAGTGATTTTTCTGTTCTCAGCCTCCCAAGTAGCTGGGATCATAGGTACCTGTCATAATGCCTGGTGATTTTTTTAAATTGTTGTTGTTGTCATTGTTATCTGACAGGCCCAGGCTGGGTTTGAACCCACCAGCCTCTGTGTATGTGGCCGGTGTCCTACCCACTGAGTTACAGGCACCGCCCTGAACCCAATACATTTTTGAAGCCGTGTTTAATGCAGTTGTTTTTAAATGGCTGGTGAGAGTTTCTCCCTGTTTTAGGCACCAAGTCCCAGTAAGTCTTCCTCCTCATTCACAGGCTGTCCTGGGATCAGGAATCTGGTGGCCGACACTGAGGCCTGCCAGCCTGCCTGGCCTCTCCCACTCCTTCCCTTCCCTGGCGCTGAGCTGAGCCCCTCCGACTGCGGCTTCCACCCCGGAGTCTCTGCTCCTCTCCCCCACCTCACTGTGCAACTCCTCTCCATGCAGAATAAGGAAAATGCAGGGATCTCCTCCTTTGTTCTTGCAGCTGTCCGGTGTGAACTTCCAAGGTCACAGTAAGGACTGAGAAAGGCTAAGACTCATGCTCCTTAATTCACCTGCGCCGAGGGGCAGGGAAGTGTTTCCACACAACCCCACACCTTGAGAAAGCAGAGACACCTGTGAGTGGCCTCCACCGGCCTCCGATACTCTGTTCTCCCTCAAGAATCACAATAGGAGAAAAAAATTAAGTATTATCCTGAGACATAATTGAGTTCAGGTTTCAATTAAGTATCAATATTCTGACAACACTATTTTTTATTTACTCAAATCACACGGGGCTCTGACCCCCATGAAACATCGCTGCTAGGAGGAAAATATTTGAAAGCTTTAAACAACGCACAAATGAGCTGCTGGAAGATGCTTTCTCTGCCAATTCTTATTATTCAAGGTAAATGTGGTAAAATGCAGCATTCCTTAACTTCTTGGAACCTAAACCAAATAGGGCACTGAACTAACCCCACAGGAAAATGTTCCCAAGTTAGAAATTCAGGCAACAAAAGCTTCACTGCAAAGTGCGTATTACTGGGAGAGGGAGTTCCCACTGGCTTGCGATAATAAATAAGCAAATACTTCAACTCAGTAAATATCCTTTCCCTGTGGGATTCCTATAGATTTTTAGACTTAGCGTAACAAAACTTCACACAGGTTCTCCTGTAGGCTCACATTTTCTCACTATGCATTTCAGATGGAATTTCAACAGTGCCAGGGCCAGAGGTCACAGGTGTCCTTGGAAGATTAGACGTGCTCCAGGCTCCAGTGAGAGTGCTCTGTCCCTTCCCACTCGCTGGACCAGCCCCCGCTGCAGGGGGCTTGCACAACTCTACTGGTTGGCTTGTGGCTGCCTTTATGGGCAAACCTTGTACTTGAAATTACCCTTTCCCAGTGGAAAAAGGATTGACTTACTGAGGAAACAGGGGAAATGTCCAATCAGGAGGCAGGTGGAGAGATGGCTATTCGGTTTTCTGAGAAGTAAATCAGGCTGATTTATTTTGATTCTAAGAAAACTTAACCTCTTGGTGAAGGAAAAATCCAACTCTTGACAATCTTAAACTCCATGGCTCACATAGGAAGACGATCTTGGATCACACACAGTATTCTAATACTGCAAATGCCAGTGGGCCTCCAGAGCACCTGGTGCCCTACCCTAGGAGCTGTATTTCTGCCTTCCAGCTTGAGACAGGCTTGTTATCTCAACCCCACCCTGCGAGCCACCCAGCACCAGGGAAGGTGCACTCTGAACACTGACCCTTGCACGCACAGCACATCCACAGTCTCCGTGTCCCATAAGCAATGGGTCTGGGCAGCAAAGTTATAAAAGTCACAGCTCCCACGATACCAACCAAACTCTGAGCAGCAGAGGTCAAGGGACCCGTTAACAAGTGGGAAGTGGCAGGACCAGCGTTCATGCTGTCTGCATTCCTGCCGCTATGCTCTGGGCTGCTGAATCCTTCTGTTCCTACTTGTGGACAATGCTCTGCTCCCACATGGGAATTTTGGGCACCCCAGCCACTGACCCAAGGCCTTCAGCAGTCTTGAACCACAAGCTCCTAGTTCCAAAGCTCAAACACCAAGGGGCAGATCACTGTGGATCCCTCTGGAGGGATCTTTGTAACCTGCATCTTCTGCCGAGAGAGAAGTGGGCTCACGCTTCATGTGTACGTGGCGCGCAGTTACAGAGGACATCCTCTATCCTCCAGCTCCCAGGGAACCGCAGTTCACTCAGACTGAGAAGAGACGGGTTCCACTCCAGCTCCCAGGGAACCACAGTTCACTCAGACTGAGAAGAGACGGGTTCCACTCCAGCTCCCAGGGAACCACGGTTCACTCAGACTGTGAATAGACGGGTTCCACTCCAGCTCCCAGGGAACAGAGGTTCACTCAGGCTGAGAAGAGACGGGTTCCACTCCAGCTCCCAGGGAACCACGGTTCACTCAGTCTGTGAATAGATGGGTTCCACTCCAGCTCCTAGGGAACAGAGGTTCACTCAGGCTGAGAAGAGACGGGTTCCACTCCAGCTCCCAGGGAACCACGGTTCACTCAGACTGTGAATAGACGGGTTCCACTCCAGCTCCCAGGGAACCGCGGTTCACTCAGACTGTGAATAGGCGGGTTCCACTCCAGCTCCCAGGGAACAGAGGTTCACTCAGGCTGAGAAGAGACGGGTTCCACTCCAGCTCGCAGGGAACCACGGTTCACTCAGACTGTGAATAGATGGGTTCCACTCCAGCTCCTAGGGAACAGAGGTTCACTCAGGCTGAGAAGAGACGGGTTCCACTCCAGCTCCCAGGGAACAGAGGTTCACTCAGGCTGAGAAGAGACGGGTTAAAGTACGGCAGGCGTGTAGGGGCGGAGATGTAGTC
>CAUYQV010012793.1:0-17212 GCA_963574575.1 Galagoides demidoff | reverse complement strand
CACGTTTATAAGAGGAAGGGCTTTATTCACTGGCCAGGAGCTTACGGAACAGAAGAATTACAAATGGCGGCACTCCCCAACTGGCTTGGTCTTTCCCTTTTTATTGACAGTCAAAAAGTTCCACCCCACAGGTACCCTTCTCATTGGCCAGTTTGAATCAAGCAGGAGATGCTATTCCAGCCCCTACAGAACTACAGGATTTAACAGAACTTGGAAATTTCCAAGTTACAAATTCCCAAAAGCTGAGTCACCATGGAGAGAACCTTGTAGGTGTATCCTTGTGGTCTCCTTGAGAAGACCTGTTCTCCTAGACCTCACCCTTCTCAGGTATCCTCTCTCACTAACACAAAGAAATGACAAATGTTGAGGTGATGGATACCCCAGTTACCTTGATTTGATATTGCATGCCTGCACAAGTCCTGTAAATATATACCACTGTTATATAGCCATAATAATTAACAACAAAAAATTAAGTGGAAAAGAAAACAAAATATGCCTTTGCTTTTTTCTCTTTCTTTCTCTCTTCCTTTCTTCTTAAATCCCACCCACCAATAACAGTTCCCACAGCCAGACACTTACCACAGCAGCTCTGTAGCTCTTGCAGACAGGGAGACCCCAGGTGCTAACCCAGGAGCTGCCACGAGGGAACTGTCCTGTCAAATAAAAATAAATCCAGACTTGGCAAGAAGAGACTTTATTAGAAAATGATACAGGGTTTCCTTATTTTCTAGGCCTGGGTGAGCTCAGAAACCAGTCCCATCACAAACCCCCATCTCTAGACACAAACAGGTCCTTTCCAGGCTGCGCGTTCTTTGGGCCCAAGGAAGGTCACAAAAAAGAGCAGCCTGAGGGTGGCATCTCCTTTGGGTGTTCCTCCTGGAGCAGGGAGCACACACCCTGGGCCAGGAGTGGGGTGAGGACTGCATTCCTTTGCTAATTTTAGAATTATTTTCTGCCCTCAGACCTCTGGCCAATTGTGACAGACTACCTCAAAGCCCCTGCCCTCAGGACAGGAAAATCAGGATTCAAACCCCTAGACAGAAGGCCCCAAAGGGCTGTCCACTTGCTCCCTTCTCTGTTGTGGGAGGTTCTGTTCCCTTTCTTTCCCTTATCTATTTCTTTAGCTTTTAATAAACTGTCCTTTTGCTTACTGGAGTGGTCTATGGTTTCATTCTTTGAAGCTCAAGATCAAGGACCCACAGAGAAATTCCAGCTACAGAAGGGTATTGCAAGAGGGAGCAGGCACTCCCACGGGTCGGGTGGGAAGGGGGGTGGGGAAGGGGGGTGCTCACCTTGGTTGGCCAGCTAGGCAAAAGGGTTTTCCCTTTACAGGGAGGAGTGAAGGGAGAAAGCCCCAGGTGGGGCAGGAAAGTAGGATGAAAGGGCAGCACGTTTGTTCCAGCAACTAAGCAGGGAGGGTCTGAGACGTCCTGCTGTCGGGATAGGCTGTTGGGGAAGGGCTGTGGGGGCACACAGGCTGGGGGTGGTCTCAGCTCAAGGCCCTGGGGAGGGGCGGAAGCTGAGCCAACATCTTGTTAACAAGCATTTTGTTTGGACTGGTCAGTAGGAGCAAAACAATTCAGCTAATCACTTAGAAAGCAAAGAATTGGAATCAGGATGGTCTGTGTCTGGCCTGGTCATAAATATAAGCATGGAGAGTTCCCTGAGGCCTACGGGGAAGTGTTACTGAACCAAAGAGGGGTCTGCTCAAACAGGAGTTCCAGGAGGAGAAGGTTTTATATTGCAGGCACCAGGCGAGGAGTGCAGGTGGCAAGTACTGATGATCCAGATCCCACGTGGCTTAGGAGTCCAGGTTCATGAAGATAGGTGTGCATTTTAGGCAGGCATATTTGGAGGTCAGTACATGGAAATTATACACTGGCCAGCCCAAAAGGGTGGGGAATCCTGAAGCAGAGGGGCGGGACTGGGGAGGACTCAGAGATTCCTGGATTGTTAGAAAGTGTTCAGACGGGTGTGACAGACTGCTCTCGGGAAATTTAGAAGGCACAGTGGAGACGAAACCTAAGTCCAATTCCTCAGTTACCTCCTACTGGGGTCTCTGAAAAAGACTGGAGAACACATGTTAACTTCCCACAGGGAATCAAAACGGCTCTTGGCCGGCTACCTGGACAACCATTGTTATTCCCATCCCCATTTCAAGATTGGCCAGGTGCCCAGAACTTACATGCAAGCACTCAAGATTTTCCTTTATTTCCTTGTGGGGTGAGGGTGGGGTGGGTGCTGTTCACAGTGAGCCATTTCTCAAAACACTAATGGGTGGGAGACAGGCTTCTTGATCTTCACTGTTTTCCAGATCACAGGGCTTGGGAAGAGTTCAAGGATACCAGTCTTCACCCTGCACACCAGGGTTTGCTTGGCTTTTAGGCCATACCACTCTGCACCTGGGCTGTTCTCGCCAGGTATTGCTATTGGCAAATCCAGCCCAGTGCTTGCTGGTAGCTGGAAGTGCCAAGAGTTTTCTGAATGCCTTGCCTCATGCATGAGTCAGAACTTCTGCAGCCCCTTCCACTGCCAGCACCAGGAAACAAAACTAGTTGGGGACAACTACAACACCATAGTATGTTATCTCCTCCTCAGCACAGCCTGAGCTCCTTGGTGTAAACAGCATTTCACTGCTGTGAGCACACAGACCTCAGATTCCTCAAGGGAGAGGGTGTGGCCGGCGGCATAGTCAGAGGCAAAGAAAGCAACCTGCCGGTCACCATCTGGACACTCCCTGGGCTCCAGCCTCTGCCAGGTAGGTCACTCATTCTTCCTGCCACCCAGTTTCTTGCTCTGTAAAGGGACAAAACAGTGTGAACTTTATAGGGTTGTTGTGGGACTAAGTTACTAAATGGGAAATCTTTGAAACAGCAAGGTGCATCCTGGGCAGTAGTGTGAGACCCAGATTTTCAGCTTTCAGTGCCATGTTGTTGTAAGACTATAGAACTTCCCCTTTCCTACCTCCCCGCCGCCATCTTAGATCTGCTACCCCTAAACTCAGACCTTTACCCGAAACCAAGCATCCTAATCAACCAATCAAAACTGCACCCCACACCCCTCTTGCCTCATACCACCCCAGACCTCCACCCCTCACCCTTCCTGCTCAGTTAGGAAATTCCCCCACCCCTCGTGCCCTGTGCCAATCAAGAGCCTCCCTGTACTCTGACCACCAATCGCCCATACGTCCCCATACCCCCGACCACCAATCAAAAATGTATCCCACCCTCCTTCACCCTTCTTGCTTTCTGTACCCTATAAAAACTTGCCGGACCCTGGGTTCAAGGCTTTTCCTCAGTGTGCCTACCAGGAGAGTCCAGGCCCCGGTGCCCGGGCCTGCTAAATAAAGCTCACCTCTTGCTTTTTACATCGGAGTCTGCCTCAGACAGCTTGCTGGGGGCTACTGGGCTATTTGGGAGAATTTCAGGTATCACAGTAGGCAGGTGCAGCTGTTAGCAGCGGTGGCAGCAGCAATGGTAGCACCAGCGGGGGCCTTTACCCTTCTAGCTGCCAGTCTCTGTAGAGGGGGAACATCCTGCCCTCACAATGAAGAACTCTAACCTTCAGTCGCCTGTGTCCAACTGAGACTGTAAACTCCATGAGAAACAGAGGTCACGTGTAAGATGCTCTTATACCTGCAATAGCCACAGAGTCTAGCATTGTCTAGGCTGGCACAGTGGCTCATGCCTGTAATCCCATGCCGAGACAGGTGGATCCCTTGAGTTCACGAGTTGAGCAAGAGTGAAATCCTTTGAGCTTAGGAACTTGAGGCCAGCCTGAATAAGAGTGAGACCCTGTCTCTACTAAAATAGAAAAATATAGCCAGGTGTGGTGTGGTGGTGGGTGCCTATAGTCCCAGCTACACAGGGAGGCTGAGGCAAGAGGATCACTTGAACCCAAGACATTAGGTTGCTGAGAGCTATGATGACTCTATGGCACTCTAGCCAGAGCAACAGAGTGAGACTGTTTCAAAAAAAAAAAAAAAAGAACCTGTCCCTGGAACATAACAAGCAATAAAAATACATTTGTCAGGCCAGGTGCAGTGGCTGAGCCTGTAATTTTGGCACTCTGGGAGGCTGAGGCAGAAGGAGCTCAGGAGCTCCAGACCAGCCTGAGCAAAGTGTCTCTACTAAGGAGAAAACTGAGCCAGGCACTGTGGTGGGCACTGGTATTCAAGGAGGATCACCTGAGCTCAGGAATTTGAGGTTGCTGTGAGCTATTATGATACCACGGCATTCTAGCCTGGTCAACAGAGTGAAACTCCCTTTCTCTCACCACATATATAAAATGTTGAGTGTATGCTAGTGGGTAGGTTGAAGGATGGACAAAGAGAGAGGGAGAGAGGGCTGGATGGAGAAAGAGAGGGAGAGTTATACAAAAATAAATGGAAAGAGGTACAGAACCGAGGGAGAGAGGAAAGAATGCTAGAAGCATCTCTATGTCTTAAAATATGTGGCAGATGATTCTAGGATTGCTTACTTTTTTTTGAGACAGAGTCTCACTATGTCACTCTCAGTAGAGTGCTATGGCGTCACAGCTCACAGCAACCTCAAACTTTTGGGCTTAAGCGATTCTCTTGCCTCAGCCTCCCAAGTAGCTGGGACTACAGGCACCTGCCACAGTGCCATTTTGTTGTTGTTGTCATTGTTGTTTAGCAGGCCCGGGCCAGGTTTGAACCTGCCAGCTCCTGTGCATGTGGCCAGCACCCTAACCACTGGGCTACATCGCCAAGCCAGATTGATTACTTTTTATTGCAAACTATGTTTTACAGAAAGGGGAAAAAAGGGAAGTGTTTTATAATTGGGTCTATAATTTTCAGATGGAGTGTGCCTGCTCTTTGCTGGGTGGCTGCTGTTTAAATTCAGCACACATGGCCACCTGAGCCCCTCTTCCCTATGTCTTCTGTCCTAACACCTTTCTGTCACCTACATTTCCTTGCATAAGAAGCTGCTTGATTACCTGGCCTTGCATTTCAACCTGGCTTCTCATTGGCAACTTGAACTTTCCAGGGAATGCTCCACAGAGTGGGCTGAGGGGACAGCTTGTCTTTCATTTTCCTATAAATTCTTGCTTCGTGGTTTCCAATAACATTTTGCTTCAGTGATCATTCTGTTACTCTTTCCTAAATGTGGTTTTCCACAACTGCCTTGAAACGGTTTGATTTTTTAATTGGCAAATTATAGCAGATAAATGCTTCCCATTACTGCATAAACAATTAAGATCCTGGAAAGATTCACTCAACTGTGTTCTGCTTGTGGCTGATTTGGAATTTTTTTGACCTGGTTTGTATAGTCCAAACATAGTTACCTTCCCTGCCTCTGGCCACTTTTTCTCTCCACCATTTGCAAAAGATTTGCAGGCCTAGCCTCCCTTAGGATCTTACCAAGAAATAACAAAGAGCTGCTGGACAGAGCAGGCCAAGAGTCTGCAGGCTGGACAGCTGGGCCTGCCTGTGGGAAGCCAAGTGTGAGTGGAGCATGCACAGTGGAGCCTGGCCAGCAGGGCGCCCCAAGGGTTGGACTGAATCTTGCATTTAGGGAAAGCACCCATGGGAATCTGAGTCTAAGAGGAGCTACTCAACCCCCTTGCCAAGATTACCACCAGAAAAGGAAAATGGAAAGCAGGCATCTATTACCCGAGTCACTGACGGGTCAGCCCACTGTCCCGTCCTACAGTGGTCATCTGACAAAAACACAAAGTTCCAGAAAGGCCTCGTGCATTGCCTCAGAGACCATAGGACAGGGTGGCATTGGAAGGGGGTCCTTGAGCGCCCCCCATCTAGCTTAGCCACAGCCGCTGTAAGTTTTCAATCAGACACCCCTCTCTACATAGCTGTGGCGTGTACCCCCACAGGAATTACTAATTAAAAAAATTGAAATCGAGTAAAACCACTTAACAGTAAAACTGCTCTGAAATAATTGCTCCCATTCAGAAGGCCTTTCAGCATTGTGCTGGCCTCACTTGCTCATTCATCAGCAAGCCTCTGCCTTGTCACTATGAAAATCAATTACCTCCATACTAAGACGCTGTCATTACCATCATCAATAAACATGCCTCAGGTATCTCAGGGTCCGGAATGCTCCTAATAGGAACTATTATGTTTAATGGGAGAAGAGGATTTTTTTTAAGGTCCTAATAATATAACACCAAATAATTTATTGCAAATGACTTTGGCACATCCTATGATATCATATGTGATCCCTTCAATATTAATGTTTTCATCAGTATTCATGACACTGGCACGATTGATTTAGACAAATTGCTTATGATCAAACCAATATAGCTATGCCAAGCACTATCCAGGACTGGAGTGGGGGTGGGCGTGCTGGGATTTACAGCCCATTCTGCCTATGATAACGTGCTAGATGGTTATCGTGGGCCCACTAGCAGGCGAGGACACCTACCAAGGTGCTAGATCCCAGACAGAAGGCAGGTGACTGACGATTGCAGACGCTAGTGTGGCCAATGGGAGGAGGACAAGAGGGAACAAGGCCACACAGCACCATGAAGCCCACCTGAAGGGGCGGGTCCCACTTGCCAGTAGCTTGGCCACACTGGTCTCCCAAGCGGCAGTGAGAGGTGACTGCAGCCCAGCGTAGCCAAGGGCTGGGCAGTCCACACGGGGAAGGGGAGCCAAACCCATAATAATGTCCCTGTCCTCTGAGACGCTAAGGGTGATGGAGGAGGAGCACTACATTTCAGGGTTAGGTTTTCTCAACCAGTCTCAAGAGGAGAGAGATACAACTGCCCCCTCTTTTCAGAGAGGAAGTGTGATGATAGGTGACCCCTCTGTGGAATCCTCAGGACAGCAAATAACCAAGGGAACTAAGTAGTCCCCTCCTCCAGGCTGAAACCAAGCCCCTAACGGATGAGGCCTGGGTAAGCACAGAATCTTTGCAGAGGTGCAGCAAGTTGAGCAAAGTGCCGAGACGATGTCATTCTCCAGGTGGACTCTGTCCTGCTCCCAGGTCCCTCTGCAAACTCTCTTTGCAAAATGCCGTGCCTTCCAAGTCTGGAATCGGTCCACCTCCAGACAGCCTAAATGGTTCCAATAGCAGTGTCTGGTTTCCCATTGTTCCTCCAAACGCCAGCCCACATTTCCCCTCATACACAGGTGGAGGTCCACTGGATAGATATTGCACAGACAGTGACATCCATTCTGAAAACAGTTGTGGGATCATGGGTGCTGCCTGTGGCTCAAGGAGTAGGGCACCGGCCCCATATACCAGGAGTAGTGGGTTCAAACCCAGCCCCAGCCAAAAATTACCAAAAAAAAGAACAGTTGTGGGATCAAATCAGTAACTTTTCTGGAAGTCAAAACTTATTTTATTTTGTCACAGCTGGTAATCAATTCTACTTGGTCTACCAAAGGGGCACCAGAGACAACCTACAGAAGTTCTAGTATTTCTAAAGCTCAAGATCTGTGATAGTCACAAAACCAACCAAGCATTCAGGAAATGACGGTACACTGGCTGCTGGCCCAGGCCAGTGTCAACCTAAAGGCACATGGCAGTCACTCCCTGAAGGCTTGGTATATCAGGAAAGTGTAAAATGCCCAGGGATTTGAGGGTTTCTCTGCCTAATCTCAGTGAGCAAGGTTCTCAGGAGAATCTCGTGATCATATGAAACCCAGAGAGAATCCTCCTTTATTTTAAATCCATGTTTATTTCAATTGAGATGGAAGCATTCTAGTGGTGACCATAGCTCAGTGGGTAGGGCACTGGTCACATACACCGAGGCTGTTGGGTTCAAACCTGCCCTGGGCAAGCTAGAACAACAATGACAACTGCAACAACAACAAAAAATAGGTGTTGTGGTGGGCACCTGTAGTTCCAGCTACTTGGGAGGCTGAGGCAAAAGAATTGCTTAAGCCCAAGAGTTGGAGGTTGCTGTGACCTGTGGTGCCATGGCACTCTACCCAGGGCAACAGCTTGAGACTGTCTCAAAAAAAAGGAAGCATTCTGATAGCCTCTTTTCTTTTTGCCTGAGCTAAATAAGTCATCTCATTGTAGATCTTGTTATGTTTTCTTTTTTTTTTGAGACAGAGCCTCAAGCTATCCCCCTGGGTAGAGTTGCCATGGCATCACAGCTCATAGCAACCTCCAACTCCTGGGCTCAATCGAGTCTCCTGCCTCCGCCTCCCAAGTTGCTGGGACAACAGGCGCCCACCACAACACCTGGCCATTTTTTGGTTGCAACCATCATTGTTGTTTGGCGGGCCCGGGCTGGGGATTCAAACCCGCCACCTTAGGTGTATGTAGCTGGCGCCTTAGCCACTTGAGCCACAGGCGCCCGAGGTGGCTTTTAAGTTTTAAAATAAATAAGTAAACCCAAAGACATAAAGAAGAGAGACATAAAGAGAAATTTTACAAAAATTCTTGCTGTGGATCTTCTGAGCTAGAAAGAGAGATGGAGGGGGTTTAGGAATAAACAAGAGCACTGGGGACTGATGGGGCCTCCTGACTCCTCATTTCCACCTCAGCCGCACCACACTCCCTGGTCCCTGGACTCCCACTGCTCTCCCTAAGGAAGGGGATGTTTCCCTGTATTGCCTGGAGAATCAAGTCTGAGGCCAAAGGCCAAGGTCCAAAAAAGCCTCACAGTCAAGGCCAGAGGGCACCTCCAGGGATCAGACTTGACCGTGCCTGGCAGAAGGACCCACAACCAACCACGTGGAGGTAAAGGGGCTTCATTTTGGGCAGCGATGCCTGAAGCAGACAGGGTAGAAGGGAGCCCCGACTTCCAGCCTTCAAGCCAGGGGAAGCTCCAGCTAAATTAAATCCTCCCCTGGACGGAGGGGAGAGGAAACGCTGAAGTGGGCAGTCCCCTCTGTAATCAAGTTTGGGGCATGAAGGCCTTCACCCACCACGAGGGTTTCTGTGCGAGTCAGCCAGCTCCATAGAGGGCTCTGGGTGGAGGGGCTGCTGTGCTTACTGTTAGAGGCAGGATTTCTGCATCAACTTAACCAAAAATGAGAGACCAGACAGAAGGGGCTGGAGACACAGGGCACACTCGCTGGCATACCCTCTAGCTGCGTCCCAAGTTTTATTAGCAGTCAGACAAATACATGAACACTATAATTTATTGTGGTAAAACCAGATAAAAATTATTGTCTTCTACCTTTACCCTGAAAGTAAGATGTAAGTTTCCCAGTTCATCGTGGTCTGTTGTTGTGTGTGGTTGATGTTAGTAGGGGTTCAGGCCCGGGTGCTACGACTTTGGTATCCATGGCTCTGTCCTTCTGGCCTGTGGAACCTGCTGTGCCTGTGATCCCTGAGCACATAAACTGCAGGGTGGTTTGAAAGATGAGGGGACTTCGCATCTTCTATGTTCTGGTGTCCAAGGGCCATGGACATTGTACAAGGCAGCCCTGGAGCCAGATTAACTCGGTTCTAGTTGTTAATCACCCTAGTACCCCCTAGGGGTGAATGGTTACTACATTTTTTGGAGTCTATGCTAAGAGCAAGCACATACCTTTCAAAGACACAGCTAATTAAAAATGTATTTGATATAAGTCTATATACTACACTCTCCAATGTCATGGCCACCAGCCACAGCGTGGGCTCTTGAATGTTACTGCTTAAAGTTAAGATGTGCTAACACACACCACATGTCAAATACAGCAGCACCTCCATAACTGACCACCTCCCTACACTGACCACCTCCTGAAGTTAACCTAATATTCATAGATAGGACATGCACCCCATGTACACATCAGTAGGCCTAGTTCCTTATGCTGACCACCTCTGATTGTTGACCAGTTCGTTACAGTCCCTGGGGTGGTCAACTTACAGAGGTTCTACTGTAGTTGGTACAAGAAGAAATTTTAAATATCTCATCAATATCATATTATTTTATATTGATTACATGTTGAAATAATATTTGGGTTATACTGGGTTAAATTAAATATATTATCGGGTGGCGCCTGTGGCTCAGTGGGTAGGGTCCTGGCCCCATATACCCAGGGTGGTGGGTTCAAACCTGGCCCCGGCCAAACTGCAACAAAAACATAGCTGGGCATTATGGTGGGTGCCTGTGGTCCCAGCTACTCAGAAGGCTGAGGCAAGAGAAATCGCCTAAGCCTAGGAGCTGGAGGTTGCTGCAAGCTGCGTGATGCCATGGCACTCTACCAAGGGCGAGAAAGTAAGACTCTGTCTCTACAAAAAAAAAAAAAAAAATTAAATATGTTATCATTAATGTAACCTGTTAAAATTAGCTAATTTTGCTTTTTTAATGTGGTACTAGAAATTTTTTTTATTATATATGTGGCTTGTCTTATATTCCTATTGACTAGTATTGATGATCCATTTCTCTAGAAAATAAAAGGAACATAATTCTATATATAGTTCTGTGATATCAGGAAAGGAAATGCCCACACTACTAAGTTTCAAATACTTGCCAATTGTTCATTAAGTAAGTCAACATTTAGGGTCTGCAGTGTGCGAGACACTGCTGGGCATTTCCATAAATTAGCTCCGTTAAACTTCCCACATCCTGCAGGTGAAAGGTTCTGTAAGATAAGTAAAGTCGATTAGAGAAACACACACACGTATATACATAATGTATATGTGTGAGTGCACACATGTGTTTGTCAATTATTTTATGAGACCTGTCTAAACAATGTCTGAGAGGCTGGTGCCGTTGCATCTAAATCTGTGACTTGCAATTTTCAGGGCAGGTGGTTGGGAAGAGAAGTTGGTTATAAAGTAGGGATGAACAGTAACAAGGTAGAGTCTTGGCCCACGCTGTAGCCCATAAGAAGGAGCTAGATGCTGTTCGGTGGTGGTACGCCAGCGCTCTCGCTGTCCACTCACAGGAGTCTGCTGTCCAGATCTATTCCTAACTGCAGGTTCAGAAACATCACCATGGGAACTTGAAATCAGCCATGACAGGAGTATTTACACTACGTGAATTGGCAACACTATAAATCAAGACCTTTGCTTTTTCAGGAGAGGCACTTTTTAAACCTATCAATACATGTCTATGTCAGTATGTCCAGTTTTGATGATGTTAGTGACCTATAGGAGAAGCTGGGGCCCTTCACCATGGAGTCGGAGGAGCTGACAGAGAGTCAGGGGAAGTTGAGCAGGGCAGGCTCTGCTGTGAACACTTGTAGACAGAGTGTACCCGCAGATGAGTGACACAGTGTGCCCTGCACCAGCCTCCCCAATGTGACAGCAGCACACTGCTGTGTTAGTTCCACCCTGCAAATCCATGCAAAATGTTTTTTGAGGCTCACACGTGGGGACAAGAATTCTAGGGAGTATAGTTCAACTTAGCCAAGCTATGTTTCAAAGCCACCACAGTCTACAACCATTTGAGACAGGGATTATTATACCCATTTTAAAGGTAAGGCTATCAAGAGTGAGAAAGGTGAAAAGCATTCCTAGAGCTGGTGAGGCAGGATGTGGGCAGGGCTGTGGGACTCTATTTCCCGTGCTCTTCCCACTACCACATGCTGGCCCCAGAATAAAGGCTGCCTTTGGAACAGGACATATCTGTACATTGCCTCTGCAAGGAGGCCCCTGCTGACGGTGGGAAACTCACCTCACTGAGCAGTTAAGCCATGGCTGTGCCTGTGCCAAGGGCTTCACATTCAGCAAAATTGATTAATTTTAATCTATCAGGATAAATTAATTATAACATTTAATTTAACCTAATATGCTTCAAATATTATTTCAACATGTACTCAATATAAAATAATATTACTGAGATTTTTTAAAAAATTTTCTTTCTTTATTTTTGAGAGAAAGTCTCACTCTGTCACTCTGGGTAGAGTCCCATGGCATCATCTTAGCTCACAATAACCTCAAATTCTTCGTCTCAAAAGATCCTCCTTCCTCAGCCTCCTGAGTACCTGGCACCCAGCAGGGAAGGGTGCCCAGCTAGTTTTTCTATTTTTAGTAGAAATGGGGGTCTCGCTCTTGCCCAGGTTTGTCTTAAACTCCTGAGCTTAAGCAATCCACCTGCCTCAGCCTCTCAGAGTGCTAAGATTACAGGTGTGACCCACCACACATGGCCTAATGAGATATTTTAAATTCTTTTTGTGTGTCAACTGTTTGAAATGTGGTGTGTGTTTTCACTCTGAAACCATGTGAGATGAAAAGGTGAGGAAAGTAAGGTGTGGAGAAGGCATTAACCCCTTTAGACGTCATAGGAGATGGTGACTAAACCAGGGGCAGAAGGAAGTGGGAGGGGGTGGTTGTCAGGGTTTGTCTTAGCTCCAGCCACATAACCAAAGGGAAAGATGTGGACATAGCTAGTGAAAGTGCTTTAAGTCTGCTACATAAATCCTACAACGTACCAAGATATCTTTGTATGCAGTATAACAATAGCATGTTTCTCCTAAAACTAAGGAATGAAAATCTTCTGCTGCCATGCCCAAAGGATCAGACGCCCCCCACTCTACCTCACGGAAGCCCGTTGGAGCTGGGCTTTAAGCAGCTGTTTTCCGCAAACTTGATGGGCCTCGGGAGAGGACTGTTGCAGACTGCCGAGCCTCCTGCCCACAGATCTTGCCCTCCTGGGTCTGCTTGCTGAGACCTGCCTAATACCTCCCCTCTGTAGACCCTCTATGAGGCCAGGCCGGGCCTCAGGCAGGCAGTGGCAGAGGTGTGAAGTGAGCATAGGTGCCCAAAGGCAGCAGGCTGCAGAGGTGGGAAACCTCCCTGCAAAGCCCAGGAGGGGACTTTGAGTCCAAAGATAGGAGGCAGCCATTGCTACCTCTGAACTCCTCACTGATCCTCTTGTACTCGAGTGTGTTTGGGGAGATGGGGAAGAGGTGTGCGCCAAAACTACGGAGAAACTGCAGCTCAAATTCTGTGTTGGGCAAGCATTAGGCAGGTCCTTGACTTGGCTTCTCGGTTCAGCCTTAGTGTTATTTGCAAGCTTGTCCTGTACCCCCATATAGTCAAGCATTGTTGATCCAGAAGGATAAAAGACTAAAAAGGAATGTAACAGCTCTGACAGCCAAATAGGGAAGGGATTTCTCAAAAATAGGCAGTCTTACTTCTGAGGAATATGACCCCATTGTCTCTCAATCTCCTAATGTGTTCTTAGTATGAAAATCTTATTTATTTCTGAAGGATATTTAATGATTTCCTTGGTAATTTGGGGGGAAACAAGTAATTTTACATATGTATAGTTGATTTTATAGGTTTTCTACACACACTCGGTGTTTACTGTTATTAAGTAGGTAACACGTATCCACAATACTTTAGCATTTTGAATAACATAGAGGGAAACAGGCTTTACTCCCCCAAAAGAGCTGCTTTCATAAGAATAGTGTTGCACTCAATTATTTTCATAAAAGTAATTATATTGATTTCCTACCTGACTGCTGTTGTACCCCATGATTGCATTAATGTACACAGCTATGATTTAATGAAAAAAAAAAGAAAGAAAGAAAATTCCAGTCTGACCCACATTTGCTGCAAAGCAGCCACAGAGAGAGAAGCATTTAATCACAGGCACGATGGCATCTTAAGATGCTCTTTCTATTCTGTGGTCATTACTGAGCAGGAATAAGGAATAAAAAAAAGAATCCATTTCCCCCAAGAAATGTGTAATATCCTGGAAACC
This sequence comes from Galagoides demidoff, assembly GCA_963574575.1. Taxonomy (NCBI): domain Eukaryota; kingdom Metazoa; phylum Chordata; class Mammalia; order Primates; family Galagidae; genus Galagoides; species Galagoides demidoff. The sequence continues at coordinate 3,631 of CAUYQV010012793.1, read as the reverse complement.
AGAATGCTACACCCCCCTACTGGATTTTCTGGTTTATGAGACTATTTTTAACAATGTGAAGGAAAAACGGAGATGGTATGTAGATCAGAAATGCTGCTGGTTGTTCTCATAGAGTCAGCTGTGCTCAGACTCAAGCTGCGGCAAAGAAGCGTAGGGAACCCGGTGGAAAGGAGTGGCAGAGGCAGTGTAACGAAACACAATTGCTGACGGCATTTTTGCCCTGAGACTATGTACTGACTTAGTATTTAGGAAGTGACTGTTTTAAAAACAGAAGGATGTGTGTGTGTGTGCATGTGTGTGTTCTGTCTTGTATATGTACTACAAATATTTTCTACCTATATTTATTTGGCTTGTCTTTTTTTTTTTTTTCATTTTTTTAGTGGTATCTTTGGGAGAGCAGAAATGTTTAATGGTAATGATGTCCAATCTATTATTTCTGTAAATGGTTAGTGCACTCTGTGTTCTGCCTTAGCGATCTTCCTCGAGGATATGCAGATACTCTGTTATCCTTAAGACTTTATGCTTTTATTTATTATTTGTAACCATAATCCACCTTAAACCACATTTTTGTGTCTATCCAAATATTCTATCATTATTTGTAGGAAAGAACCTCCTTTCCTCACTGAATTGCCTTTGTAGCTTTGCTGCAAATCAATTGGCCACATGTGAATTGGTCTCCTTGTGGGCTCTGGATAGATATGGCTATAGCTAGGCTCGTATTGCTCTGGTTTCTAATCCATCATGAAAAATCATGCCAGGATGTTAAATATTTGCTAACATTTTGGTTGTTTGTTTATTCTAATGCTTATCCCATTGCAAGTTTGTTCTTCACTTTACTTTGTCCCCAGAGTTGAAAGCAGTCTTGGGTCCTTCTCACCTGGGAAAGCACACAACTCCTTATAAGCCAATTAATCTAGATTTCTCTGTGTGCTCAGATCTCTGGTTTGCTTAAAAACAACAACCTCCAACACAATTACCAGAGCCATGATAGTACAAATTACCTGAATTTTTTCTTCTTGTAAAGGAAACATTTTTTTTTTTTTTTTTTTTTAGGCAGAGTCTCACTTTGTCACCCTTGGTAGAGTGCCGTGGCATCACAGCTCACAGCAACCTCCAACTCCTGGGCTTAGGTGATTCTCTTGCCTCAGCTTCCTGAGTAACTGGGACTATAGGCACCTGCCACAATACCTGGCTATTTTTAGTTCTTGCAATTGTCACTGCTGTTTTAGCTGGCCAGGGCCAGGGTTGAACCCACCACCCTCGGTATATGGGGCTGGTGTCTTACCCACTGAACCACAGGCACTGCCCTGAAGGCAACATTTTCTGCAACTTTCTTTCTCTAGACAGGCAATGGAACTCCATGAAGTAAATTATATTTCAGAGGTGCTGTTTCTGTAAGTTGACGACTGCAGCAGATGGCAGTAGACAGAGGCAAGCAGGGCTTGGCGACAGTGCATTCAGTGTATTACCCAAGGAAAGGCTGGTATTTCATCTCCTCCTAGGGCACAACACTAGACAGAGCTTACTAAACATCAGGAGTCAGCCAGGAGCAATTTTTCTCATCTACAATTGACCCTTGAACAACAGGATTTTGAACTGGGTGGGTCCACTTGGACTTGGACTTTTTTTAGTAACTCTTTCCTGGTTCCCCTTCCACCTTCTCCACCCTTTCCACCTCTGCCCCCCTCCCCCTGACAGCAAGACCACCCCCTCCTCTGACCCTTTCTCTTCAGCCTCCTTAGTGTGGAGATGATGAGGATGAAGATCTATCCAGTGACCCACTTCCACTTAATGAACATAAGCATATTTTCTCTTGCATATGATTTCTTAAAAACAATTTCTTTTCCCTAGCCTATTTTATTGTAGGAACACGGTATATAATACCTATATCATGCAAAATATGTGCTATTCAATTATTTATGTTATCGATAAGGCTTCCAGTCACCAGTGAGCTATTAATAGTCAAAGTTATTGAGGAATCAAAAGTTACTAAGTTTTAACTGCACAAGGAGTTGGTGTCCCTAACCCTCAAGTTGTTCAAAGGTCAACTGTATGATGTTGGGCCAGAATCCAAAGTACATTAAGTGGTACTCTGATAAATCTGCATTTCCTAACTAGAAACCAGTATTCTTATTTGCAATTATGTAAAAAACACAAAAGCAAAAACCACATGGACTCTATGGCATTCCCTTTGTGCTCTGCCTGCTCCCTGATTGCTGGGACATGGGTGTATCAGAAATTCTGCTTCAATCAAACACAGGAAGAGAAAGCTCCAAATGGGAAAAAATAAAAAGGAAGGAACCTTGCTCCATGAATAGCCACATGGAATCAAGAGCTTATACAATCGGCCCTATATATCCATGGATTCTGCCTCCATAGATTTGACCAACACTGAATGAAAAATTTTTGAGAAAAAAAATAATGCCAGTACTAAACATGCACAGACTTTTTTTCTTGTCATTACTCCCTAAATGATGCAGTGTAACAACTACTTACACAGCGTTGACATCGCATCAGGTATTAAAGTAATCTGGACATGATTTAGAAGGTCATGGAAGGATGTGCATAGGTTATGTGAAGATACTATGCCATTCTGAGCATCTGTGGATTTCCTGAAACCAATCCTCCATGGATACAACCCTCCTCAAGGGATGACTGTGCATATTTTATGTGAGAAAAAAAATAAACATCTTTGACCTTAAGGCACTGAATTGTTGTTATTGGTTCTCCTTCTTACAGCCACTTAGACTTGTCCCTGACTCCTATGCTGCCTCACCCAGTGCCTTGGTGCCTGTTCTTGTCATGACCTACTGCAGAGATGGGGACCAAGAGAATAGGCAACGATGACACTCTAGGGATCATCGTATTCACCCCTCTAAGGGCACTTTATAAGAAGTCTAAGCTGAAAAGATCTGGGAGCAACTCTGCTTGTTTTAAAGATAGATGGAACCTCAGAATGGGAGAAGATTTTCGCAGGTTGTGTCTCTGACAAAGGTTTAATAACCAGAATCCATAGAGAACTTAAATGTATTAGCAAGAAGAAAATGAGTGATCCCATCGCAGGGTGGGCAAAGGACTTGAAGAAAAATTTATCTGAAGAAGATCAGCACACAGCCTATAGATATATGAAAAAATGCTCACCATCCTTAATCATCAGAGAAATGCAAATCAAAACTACTTTGAGATATCACCTAACTCCAGTAAGATTAGTGTATATCACTAAATCCCCAAACCAGAGGTGCCGGTGTGGATGTGGAGAAAAGGGAACACTCCTACACTGCTTATGGGAATGTAAACTAATATGTTCCTTTTGGAAAGACATCTGGAGAACACTTAGAGAACTAAAAATAGACCTGCCATTTGACCCTGCAATTCCTTTATTCGGTATATTCCCAGATGACAAAAAATCGCATTACAATAAAGACATTTGTATCCGAATGTTCATTGCAGCCCAATTCATAAGTGCCAGGTCATGGAAGAAGCCCATGTGCCCATTAATCCATGAATGGATCAACAAACTGTGGTATATGTACACCATGGAATACTACGCAGCCATTAAGAAGGATGGAGACTTTACGTCCTTCATGTTCACATGGATGGAGCTGGAGAATGTTCTTCTGAGCAAAGTATC
>CAUYQV010012792.1:0-27005 GCA_963574575.1 Galagoides demidoff | reverse complement strand
GTAGAGTGCCATGGCATCACAGCTCATAGCAACCTCCAACTCCTGGGCTCAAGCGAGTCTCCTGCCTCTGCCTCCCAAGCAGCTGGGACCACAGGCGCCCGCCACAACACCCGGCCATTTTTTGGTTGCAGCCATCATTGTTGTTTGGCGGCCCGGGCTGGGGATTCGAACCCGCCACCTTAGATGTACGTGGCTGGCGCCTTGTTTTTATTTCTTTTTGTGCCATTGTTTTGATTGTGCTTTGTCTTCAGGGTCACACTGGTGAAGCCGTGTTTCACCTCCTGTTATAGTTCTTCAAAGAAATATTTCAAGAGCTTGAACCCATTTGTTTAAAATTTCCACTGAAAGCTCTGCTTTTGTCCGCAGCTCATCTGGGCACTACAGTTTTGGCACACATGGAGTGGAAAGTTTGCTCAATTTTGAATGCTCAGTCAGTATTGTGTAAGCTGAACCAATTGAGATATCTATGATATTGGCTATTCCTTCTGCTGTTAATTGCTGCTCTTCTTCAATTAGGGCACAAATAAGATGAATTTTTTTCTTGCAAATTGATGTTGATGGTTTCAACGTTACAGGTTTCATCTCCAACATGGTTTTTTCCCTTCTTAAAATGAGTTACCCATTTAAAAATTGCTGATTTCTTTGGAGCATCTTCCCTATAAACTTTTCTTAAAGCATCAATGATTTGGCCATTCTTTCAGCTAAGCTTTGGCATAAATTTGATTTTTATTCTTGCTTCTTTTTTTTTTTTTTTTTTGCTCTAGTCCAATATAACCAGTATGTTCTTACTTCAGTTTTAGCAGAATTCATGTTGCTCAAATAGGGCCTGTTTTCAAACGGATGTCTTACCCTTCTCATTGCCTCAAATGAGATCCTATTCAGAAATGTTATAATAAGTTGTATAAGTTTATTTTGGTGCAAAAAAAAGTTTCGAAATCCAAGCACAGTTTTTCCATAATATGCAATTTTTTAAAGACCCCCTCATACTTGCAACATTCGTTTTGCTTTGACCAATACCTTCTTGGTATGACTCTTGGGCAAAGCACATTTTTATTAGCAAGCCACTTTCTGACCTTTGACTCGTGATTCCCTTCCAGAAAGATGAGCACTGTCACTTCTTAGAAATTGTTGGCTATACTTCCCCCTAAATAAATATTACTTCTGTTTATCAAAAACAAAGATAGAAACCATGTAATCCTAGACATCACACCACTAGACATTATGTAACATTATCTGTGCATCAAAGACAGAGATATCGATAGGAATCTTGTAATGCTAGAATCAAATCACTGTTTAAAAACCATAAAGCAAATTCCACAAGATATGGATTATTACTTTCAAGCTAAATCTGGAAATAATGTTCTAAACCAAGAAAATCAAATAAAAGTTGTTTGGTTTTCTTATCTAATATGTATCTTGTTAAAATCTCTTCTTTTTCCATGTTTTCCTCCTTGTAAGTTATACTTGATGTCTTTATATCTTCCTAATCCCTTTATAACTATCTTCTGTAGTGATAACTATGAATTTCTAACCTCTGACTCTCAGTATGATGAAGAATTCTGAAGAATTCATTGTAAAGATTACTTGAAAATAAGAAGATTACGTAAGAACTTATCAAAATCTTTAAAAAGAGGCAATACCCGTAGCTCAGTGGGTAGGGCACTAACCACATACACCCAGGCTGGCGGGTTCGAATCCAACTTGGGTCAGCTAAACAACAATGACAACTGCAACAAAAAAATAGCCCAGCTACTGGGAGGCTGAGGCAAGTGAATCACTTAAGCCAAAGAGTTTGAGGTTGCTATGAGCTGTGACCCCACAGCACTCTACCCAAGGTGACAGCTTGAAACTCTGTCTCAAAAAAAAGAAAAAAAAATCTTTAAAAAGAGATACAGAAAAGAAAAAATTAAGAAAATTTTTCATCTGAAATTCGACAGATAGAAAGTGAGGCTGGCACCCTTTATTATACTAATTGGAGGCATTAAAGGAAGTTCAGTTCATTACTTAAAAATCAAGAACAAAAGATTTTTTTTCAGATATGAATGGGTCAGTTTTCACTAGATGGAAATATCAAGGCTGATTTGGAAATGGCTCTTGAAGCATGTTTGTAAAATGATGCCATTTATAGGAGCTACCTACTGTAGTCAAATTCATAGAGACATGTAGGAGAATGTTGGTTTTTAGGAACTGGGGTAGGCAGGAATGGGCAGTTATTATTTAATGGCTATAGAGCTTCAGTTTAGGAAGATGAAAAAGTTCTAAAATGAATAGTGGTGATAGTAGCACAATAATCTTACTATACTTAAACTGTGGACTTAAAAATGGTTAGGAGGGACTCGGTCCCTGTAGCTCAGCAGTTAGAGTACCAGCCACATACACCAAGGCAGGAAGGTTCAAATTCAGCTGGATCTTGCTAAACAACAATGACAACTGCAACAACAACAACAAAAAATAGCCAGGTGTTGTGGTGGGCACCTGTAGTCCCAGCTACTTGGGAGGCTGAGGCAAGAGAATTGCTTAAGCCCAAGAGTTAGAGTTTGCAGTAAGCTGTGATGCCATAGCACTCTATTGAAGGTGACATAGTGAGACTCTGTCAAAAAAAGAAAAAAAAGGTTGGGAGGGTAAATTTCATCATAATTTAATTTTTTTCTTTAATAAAAAAAAAATCTCTCTTAGGCTGATTGTGGAACTGAGAATACCTTTCTATGACTCTCTCCACACTCAGCTATACAATGCTGGCAGATTGCAACAAAATCATTAGGGTATCTCAAGGCTCTTTGAGTAAATACTGTAGCTTCCCAGCCATCCTATGTTCCCTACCTCGGTCCGTGAAGTAAAGAGTTTCCTCCAACACTTCCGCCTCTAAGCCAGTGCTGGGAGGAGGAGAGCCTCCATTCTACTTCCTTGCCAAGCCAAAGGAAGAGAAGCACCTAGTCTGATGGGTGAGGACTAACCTGCACAGGACACAGTTCCAGTATGAGCACGTCACAGGGTCAAAGTTTGCAGCGCCTGCCCTCATCATTGTGCAGTAAGCAGAGTAAGCTGGGCTCAGCTCAGCAAATCCAAAACTGTCCTTCTGTTCTACTTCCCCTGCCTGTGCCTGGCTGTAAGTCAGATCGGCCTTGTGGAATGGACCAAGCTGAATTTGGTTTGGGGCAACAAAGCAGGAGGCTCCCCTGGGAGCCTGGGAGAGGAAACTTTCATCTCAGCTTCACAAGAGTTGGCCTAACCTGAGGGCTTCACTGGGTACAAAATGAGGCTTTGATCCCCATCTGGATCTCAGTTTCTGCAGCCTCTTCTCCTCCGTCAGGAAAGGGGGCAAACACTGTGAAATGGCCTTTTAAAAATTACGAAAAGTAGGATGCTCTAAAAAAAAAAAAAAAAATCTTTTCAATTGAGCACATTTAGCTTTATACAAAACTCAACCTTGTTTCTTTTTCTTTCATTTTGTCCAAATTGATGATTTATTAATTATCACTAGTTGATGAGCCTGTATTAGGGAAATATTTGAAGAGCATCTTCTGAAAACTTTTTGCTCTAAAATTCTATGATACTAACACACTGTTGCTTCTGCGTTCACCTCCTATTCCAGAACCCAGGTAGTTGAAAGAGAACACTAAGGCAGATGCTAACATTTGGTACCTTTTGGAGTGTTGTACACAGACAAATACTCAGCTTATAAAAAATATACAGCCTGGTTCGGCACCAGCCATATGCACCAAGGCTAGCAGGTTCCAGCCTAGCCCAGGCCAGCTAAACAACAATGACAACTGCAACAACAACAACAAAAATATAGCCAGGTGTCGTAGTGGGCGCCTGTAGTCCCAGTTACCTGAGAGGCTGAAGCACGAAGAATAGCTTAAGCCCAAGAGCTTAAGCCCAAGTGACCCCACAGCACTTTACCACAGGTAACATAGTAAGACTCTGTGTCAAAAAAAATATATTTTATACACACACACACACACACACACACACATACACAGCCTGGGCCTGGCATAGTGGCTCATATCCATAATCCTCGCACTCTGGAAGACCAAGGTGGGAGGATCACTCACACTCAGGAGTTCAAGACCAACCTAAGCAAGATCGTGATCCCATCTCTACTAAAAATAGAAAAATTATCTGGGTGTGGTGGTGGAGATCTGTAGTCCAAGCTACCTGGGAAGCTGAAGCAGGAGGACTGCTTGAGGAGTTTGAGGTTGCTGTGAGGTAAGCTGACACCATGGTACTATACCCTAGGTAATAGAGTAAGACTATCTAAAAATATATATATGTGTGTGTGTGTGTGTGTGTATGATACACACACAAACGTATATATAGTCTGTCTCCTACCCCGTGACAGGGTGACTCAGGAACTCACATGACCTTAAGCTCTATCTGCCTATCCAAAGTCTACTGGGCTGAGAAACTTACATGCAGTTGCCAGGAGTAGCACATCTCTGGGCTAAGTTGCAGCAATGGTGATTTCACAATAAATACTCAGTTTATTTTTACTTCATGAGACTACCTGCAAATTCAGGTTTCTCTGGTTTTCCTTTGTTTTAGAATTTAGTAATTAAAGTGAAATCATCATGGCTTGGTGCCCGTAGCTCAGTGGTTAGGGAGCCAGCCACATACACCAAGGCAAGCAGGTTCAAACCCAGCCCAGGCCTGCCAAACAATAATGACAGCTAAAACCAAAAAAAAAAAAAAAAAAAAAAAAAAAAGATAGCCAGGCATTGTGGCAGGCACCTGTAGTCCCAGCTACTTGGGATGCTGAGGCAAGAGAATTGCTTAAGCCCAAGAGTTGGAGGTTGCTGTGAGCTGTGACGCCACAGCACTCTACCAAGGGAAACATAGTGAGACTCTGTCTCAAAATTAAATTAAATTAAATTAAAAAATCAATAAATAAAGTGAAATCATCACGTCTTCCTGAAGCTCTTGCTCTCATTGTATACACACCACGACTAACTTTAAACCACTTTTACTTCATGCTCTCTGGGCATCTGGGTTTTAAAGAACTCATATATTTCTCTGCGAATCATTAGCTCGTTGTCCCTGTCTACCATGTTCCCAAGCAGAGAGGGAGGAAGAGAACACGCCCTGTCCCTCACCTCCATATAAAAAGCTATTCTTTCTTTGCAAGAAATAATGCATTTTTCAGCTGAAATGTCCTGGATTGTTCCAAAAAGAACAGCAACAAGAGAAACTAGAAGAACAGATGATTCAAAGGCTCCCTGGGAACTGCCACCGCCAGCTTATAATTATAAGTGCAGGGTAGGTGGAACATCTGTATTCTGAGTCATTTCATTTTTCTAGAAGGAAAGAGGTCATTAGCCCTCCCACTGCATGAAACTTGGTGATCTGCATGCAGGCTCCAGAGCTAGTTCACAGGGTGCACTGTCTTGAGACAGCAACTGCTTTCACACAAATTCAACCTGCCTCAAAGTCATCATAATTAATTGTTAATTGACTGCAGCCTAGAGAGCCTTTAAGTTTATGTTTTGAATAATGACTCTGCAAAGGTAATATCCATATGTTTCTGGGGGAAATTGAAGTAGGTAGCCTTTAAATCTTATAAAGGTTTCTCACCTTAGATGACCTTTATAGCTGAAATGATACAAATTAGTGTTACTAAGAAAAAGTGAAAAAAGAAGAATTTTTTTCTGGAAAACCATAAGAGCAGTTATCCCAGAAAAGATCTGGCTAAGGTTTTTGGATCAACAAATGACAAAAAGATGACAGCAAAAGAAAGTAAGGCATTGCGGCGGGACCTGTGGCTCAAAGGAGTAGGGCGCCAGCCCCAGATGGTGGGTTCAAACCTAGCCCCAGCCAAAAAAAGAAAAGAAAGTAAGGCATTGATGAGTGAAAACAAGAGCTAACAGTTACGACAGAGCCACATTTGCCAATGTGTTGTAGAAGTTACTGTCCCTTCTTATGTGACTCCTTTGGGGATGTTTCCTATTTATACAGAGTATAAACATATCTGTTGATTTAACAAAACACTATTTTTTATTCCCAGTCTCCCCAGCCCTGGCAAATAGCCATCTGGAAAAAGTAGGAATATAGGCACGCACCTCTGCTTCCCAATTATTGCTCTAATATGACATAATTGTCTTAGGCTAGTATAACAAAATACCATAAACTTGGTGGCCTATAAACAACAGAAATACATTTCTCACAGTTCTATATGCTGTAATGGTCAAGATCAAGACACTGGCCAACTGTGTGTCTGGCAAGGGCCCCTGGTTCTTCTTACCATGTCTTCATATGGTGAGGAACTTCTCCCAAGTGTCTTTAAAAGGGCACTAATCCCATTCATGAGAGCTCCCCCCATGGCCTAATCACCTCCAAAAGCCCCTGTCTCTTAATACTATCACCTTGGTATTAGGATTTTAACATATGCATTTGATGGTACACAACACTCAGCACACAACACCACCACCACAGCAATAATGAAAGTTGTATTCTTTTAGCAGCTGACACTAGAATTCATCTTATACAAGGCCCATCACTGTTGTAAAAATGCCACTGGTCATCCCACTTGGTCAAAAGGAGTTCTTGCAGGGTCATGGAGGTTGTGGCTTTGACAAAATTACCCTGCATGGGGTGAGATGTCTGTGACATTCCTGAAGTGGAAAAGGAAGAAGATAAACCAGAGAAGAGAATGTTAAAACAAGAGAGAAGAAAGGAGACTCAGTGTAGTGACAGAGGAGATTACCTCTCAAATTCTCACCCAAGCCACAAAGCCCATGAAGCCTAGAGAGTGGGTTAAGAGTATGAGTGGGGTTTGTGTCCCAGTTGACAGATCACAAAAGAGAGAGAAGACATGAAGAGGTAAAGCTAGAAGACAGCATAGCTTCAGTCTGTAGGCAGATGTCATAAAATATCATATGATTACACATTTCCTTCTACTAAAGTCTTAACATAGTATAAGCAGGTATGGAAAGGTGAAAAAAGATCTAAAGGAGATAAGAAGGTAGCTAAGTGGCATGCCAAGCAGAGGGGCACTGCTATCTGCCCCTGCAGATGCATGATATACAAAGTCACACACCCATTAATATTTGTTGAACTCCCACCATGTGTCAGGCACTGTGCTAGGCTATGGAAGACCAAGGGGAGAAAAACCAGAACTCTTCTTCTCCTGGTGCTCCAGCACTGGTAGGAGAGATGGATTTTAATTAAGCAATTGCACAAAATTTCATAAAATGGCATTTGTAAGAAGTGCTACGAATGTGGTGTCATGAGAGGTCCTTCCCTGGTGATTCCAGAAACAAGAAATAAATGAATTTGGTTACCTTTAGGGGATGAGGGAATGGAATGAAAAAGGTGGACAGTGGACGGGTCCTATAGAGTGTAACTTTTTATATTGTTTTGAATTTTAATGCACACCAGGCTAGTCAGAGAGATTAGAGATGCTTCCCAGAAGAAGTGACGTTGATCTGAGCAATGAATGATGAGAAGACCTCAACTGGATGAAAAAATGAAAGAAAAGCATCCTGGGAAGATGTACAAAGGCCCTGGGGTGGTGAGTCTGAGGAGTGAAAAAAGGCATGGTGTCATTAAGGCAAAGAGAGCCCCAGGAGAATGGGCAGCATGAAGCTGGGGGTGGTGAACAGGAGGAACAGGCTTCTCAGAGCACTTGACTGAGTTTAGCCTTGATCTTCAGGGAGATGGGCAATCACCGACAGGAAATTTCCAACACAGTTTGAAAACAGCAGATGAGTCCTCTGTGTATGCAAAGTGTTTCTCCCTTTCCTTGGCATGGGCATAAATTATAAATTTGACTTAGCCTGAGTAACTGAGTATGCCCCAGATGATAAAAGATTCTTAAGACATTATTAACTTGGTAATTTTATTTAAATAATCGGTATGTTTTTAATGATTTTTTTTTCATCAACACACAAGAAAAACTGCAAATTCTGAATCATGACTGAAACACAGGTGCCCAGGACATAAAATTCACAATTCAATATTTAACCTTCAGTTACTTAAAGAATACTGGACTAGAAGTCTAACAGCCTGAGTTCTAATTCTAATTCTTCCTCTAGAGAGGAAGTTAGGGAGTTACATGGCCCTAAACAAATTGCTAAATCTTTCTCAGTTTCGATTTCCTCATCTACAAAATTGGGTAAAAATTCTTGCCAAATGTACCCCAAGAGATTAAAAGTGAGAGCCTTTTATAGCACAGCAATATACCAAACAAAGAGATTATTATTATCTGTTTTCCAAGTTGCACTAAAAAATACAGAACCTCTACTCTAATAATAAGCTTTTTAAACTTCATGTATCAAACTATTTTGTAATACTGTCACAAAATAATGTTTTACCTTGAAAGCCATTGCCTTCTAATACATGATAAAACTAAGGCTTTTGTACATGAAACCACTGAGAGAAAAATTCTTTGAAAAGAAAAGTTTTGTTTCTTTTTTTTTAAGCACTGATGAACAATTCAGCTCAAGTATCATCATCAAAGTTTTGAATATTTTTTTAAAGGAAAATAACATATGATAAGATGCTCAAGGCCAGGCACAGTGGCTCACACCTATAATCCTAGCACTCTGGGAGGCTCAGGTAGGAGAATCCTTTGAACTCAGGAGAATTAGAGATCTGACTGAGCAAGAATGAGACCTTGTCTCTACTAAAAATAAAAATATTATCCAGGCATCATGGTAGGTGCCTGTAGTCCCAGCAACTTGGGAGGCTGAGGAAGGAGGATGGCTTGAACCCACGAGTTTGAGGTTGCTGTGAGCTAAGGTGACACCATGGCACTCTACCCAGGACACAGAGTGAGACTCTGTCTCAAAAAAAAAAAAAAAAAAAAGAAAGAAAGAAAGAAAAAGAAAAAGAAACAAACAAACGAAAGATGCTCAAATCATAAAAAAAGAACCTCACGCTAAAACTATATGAGATGCTATTTCACACCTATTAAATTGGCAAAAATATATCAACTCTTGACAAAACAAAAAGGTTGACACTCTCATTTCCTCCTAGTAAGTATAGTAGGCAGAAGAATTGGGTAATACCTAGCAAAACTATATATATATATAGTTTTAAATATATGAACATATATGTAAATACATGTATATATGTAAATATGTGTGTGTGTGTGTGTGTGTGTGTATATATATATATATTCCCCCCCCCCTTTGGTCTAAAAATCACACTTCTAGGAATTTATCCTGAAAATAAACCTTCAACAAAAGAAAACATATGCACAAAGTTATTCACTACAACATTATTTGTAACAGCAAAATATTGGAAATACCCCAAATGTTCATATATGGGTACATGGGAGTTTGGTTGATAAACTATGGTATAAATATGGAAAAGATTTCTATTAAATCACATAAACTGATTTCCAGGATCCGCTACTAAGTGAAGGGGAAAAAACTGTTAAAGACTGTATGTAGTATATTATGTTTTGTGTGATAAAGATAAAATATGTATTTATTCATTTATTTCTGTTTACAAAAAGAATATAGAAAGGATAAACAAGGAGTAATGAATTTGGTTACCTATAGAGGATGAGGGAATGGAATGGAAAAGGTGGAAAGTGGATGGGTCCTAATCAAGTGTAACTTTTATTGTTTTGAATTTTAAACCATGTTAGTATTTTATATATTCAAAAAAAATAAAATTAAATCAACAAGAGTGGGAAGATAAGGACCCAAAAGTGAAAAGAAATGAATGAACCAGAATATAATCAACTTGATCATACAACTGCCAAGAAAACAAAATCCAAAAGCTTTCAAACTCAGTAACAAAGTATTCTGACTATATGACTTCACTGGGACATATTCTAAGACCACAACAAAAAAATTGAATTGTATTTGTTTAAAGTGTAAGGACTGGGCCAGGCTCACTCCTGTAATACTAGCTCTCTGGGAGGACAAGAAGGGTGGATCACCTGAGCTCAGGAGTTGGAGACCAGCCTGAACTACAGTAAGACCCTGTCTCTAAAAATAGGCAGGCCTGCTTAGAACCAGGGTGAAGTAGCCCACCTAATAGAATCATAAGCTTGTTTCATTGTTGTAGAAATAACAGCAGGGCATGGCCAAAACGATAGAGCAAATTGGCTTTTTCAGGCATCCTTGAGAGGTGTTTCTGGATTTGTCTGGTGCCAAGGAAGACAGCAGACAAAGTAGACAGGGAACTGCCACAACTGGGGCAAAGCGGTGTACTGCAAATACTAAAAATCACCTGGGAGTTGCAACCAGATCTCAACAATGATCCAAAAGCCATCTAGTGCAGGGTGGGTCCAACTTGGCAGGAGCAAACCTCTAGAGGTGGACTAAGCCAAGAGAACACACCATGATTCCATGAGTTTTAGACTTCAAGATCAAATATCAGCAACAAGACGAAGAAGAGACTGGAAAGATCAGAGAAGCAAACTCTGTAAGAGGATTGCACAAACTGCCTATGAATGTGTGTCCAAAGACCCTTCTTTCCAATCATGTGATTCTAGATCATCATTGTTGGAGGTCTGAACCCTTTCTCCTCCTCCTATCCTAGAACAAAAGGCCTATCTGGTCCCACTTCAAGAGCTCTACCTGTAAGACCCTAGCCCATCAGAAACCTCTATCTAGCAAGCTGTGAAATCTTCCTCCCCCAATGCCTAGTATAAAAACAAGGCTCCAACCACCCCTGGTGCAGACGCCATCTTTGCTCAGGTGAGTCTCTGTCTCCTTTCATTAAATGTGGACCTCTCCTGGTATTGTCTCTGGGTACACTGCCAAACCCCTTTTTATCACATTTCCTGATGACACAAACAGGAACAGAGAAGATCTGAATAATGGGGGTATATAATCAAAAGAGGTGGCATTATCAAAGAGATGACAAAAGACTGACACACATTAACTGGCAAATTAAAGATTTTTTTCCATAATGCCTAGAGGGGAGTAGAGAGCAACACAGCAAGATTAGATCAATTTTAGGTGAAACAATAACATTTATCTTAGTCAGGTCTTAAATGTCCTAAAGTGGAATGAATGGACCATGTCTTGGCCAAAGGGACCCCAGGAAAACCTTAAAGCTCAGTTGCAGCCATAAGAAGGGAGGTCAGATACACCTAGTTATGAAATAGGGTTATATCTGTTTTCCTCACATAGCAGGCATGTAGCAGGCACTCAAACACATGCTGAATAAATGAAATCAATGAATAAATAAATGATTCATTCTAGAAAAGCAAATTCTAGGTTTTATATTAGAGTACACCATCTCACTGATTTGAAAACATGCTCTGGAAACAAAAGTTATACAGCACACCTTAATAAGTTCCTAGAGTAATTTAAACCAAGAGACTCTTTCACAGGCACGATCAGGAGATTCTGTTAGTTCTTTGCTATTCCTAATGCCACAGAAGTCAGAAAAGTCAAGTCTAAGCCTGGCTGAAATAAAGGTCTATGACAAAGATTGCTAAAGTCCAGCTTCCCAGGAAGCTGTCTCCCAGTACAATGCTGTGATCCTTCTTTCTTTGACATCTCCCCACTAAGGAGGCAGAAAAGGGAGCACCTGTCTGCTTTGTTATTCTAAAAAGGTTGCTGTCTGATTGGATCTGCCCAGGCATCAAAATTCTAAACGTATTTTCCAGTGTTCCTTCTTATACCCTAGTTTTAAAGGAAAGCTGAAATTTGTTCCTGAGTCTGGTGACATATTTGGTTAATGGAGGTATAATCAATGCTGTTAGCTAACCACCCATTCTCACCTTTCTTCTTTCTAATCCAGGACTTAGACTTTCTTTAGTATCCCACCCTCCCTCATGTAACCAAAGTGCCCCAGAGCAAATTGGCCCCAACCCCTAGTTGCAAGAGTAAGCTTGAGAGTCTAAGGCAGTGATTTTCACCCCTAGGAATATTTGGAATAATGCCTGTAACATGACATTTTTGAGTGTCACAACTGGGAGGCAGGGGGGATATCTACTGGGAGAAGGTATCTACCGGGTAGAAGCAAGGGATGTTGCTAAATGTCCAGTTATGCATAGGACAACCCAGCACAGTGAAGAATTATCCAACTCCAAAAGACTACAGTCCAGAAGTAGAGAAACTCTTCTCTGAGGATGATGGCTTTCCCGCTTCCTACAAATGGATTTAAGAAGAAGCCTTTGACCCAAGATGTAATATGAAGTTTTCAAGAGTTTCTTGGAAAGTTCTTCTTGGTGTCTGCAGACCAGTTTCTCTCTTGTTGGCACTGTGGTGGGCAGATGTGAAGTTAGGGACTGCCACTGCCATTATGCCACTCTGGGGACAATCGCCTGAAATAAAGTCCACACACACAGTAGACTTCAAACACTGAATAAAGCTGGTATTTGAGAAAAGAAAAAGTTATGTGAGATGTGCAAAATGAATTGGGTCCATAGAGATAGGAGTATGAGACATCAGTCTCCCAGCACCACCCACTCCCTACACTTCATGCTCAGGGACAATTGTTTAAAGGCATTTTGTTCCTTACTAGTTGTTTCACCTATCATCTTCCTGTTCCTGGAATTTGTAATACAAAGAATGATGCATATCCAATCAATAGCTTATGTTATCTTAATGTAAATTCTTGGCAACAATTTATGAATCGCCTCTTGTTTTTCCCTTACAAACCACTTGTAGGCTAGGCGCCTGTAGCTCAGCGGCTAGGGCGCCAGCCATATACACCAGAAATGGCAGATTCGAACCTGGCCCAGGGCCTGCCAAATGACAATGACAACTACAACAACAACAAAAAAAAATAGCCAGGCGTTGTGGCAGTTGCCCATGGTCCCAGCTACTTGGGAAGCTGAGGCAAGAGAATCACTTGGACCCAGGAGTTTGAGGTTGCTGTGAGCTATGACACCCAGCACCCTACTGAGAGCAACATACTGAGACTCTGTCTCAAAAAAATCCAAATAATAAAAACCACTTGTAAGTGCTGCTAATTGAAGCAAATACTCAGGAATGGATAGTGCTGGGTGGCTATCCTCAAGGTTTGAGCTCATATAAATACTACATTTAATTATATTTTCTGAATTTCCTTGTTTAAGGTTGACATCTTGGCGACAGAAGTGGGCCTTCAGCAATCCCCACCACTTCACTGACAGTTGGAGTCTTAGTACCAGCACAAATGATTTTTGTTCACCCAACCTTGCTGAAGTCATCAGGGATCTCTAGCCCCTCTTATCTCTTGGCACAGCTGAGGCTTCAGAATTCATTTGAGCCATGCTCATTCCTAACTCAAAAGAATTGGAATTAAGTACTTGGGAGGCTGAGATAAGAGAATCGCCTAAGCCCAGGAGATGGAGGTTGCTGTGAGCTGTGTGATGCCATGATACTCTACTGAGGACAATAAAGTGAGACTCTGTCTCTACCAAAAAAAAAAAAAAAAAAGAATTGGAATTAAAGCTTTAATTAAAAGTAAAGCCAGAAAGGGTGTCATTATAAGAAAAAATAACAAACTTGTATTATATATGTTTTGTATTTATATATCAACATATAGAGAAATATTTTGTAAAATTTTGTAATGAGTGTTTTATTTATAAAAAATGGTACATTTAAGGCCAGGCATGGTGGCTCACGCGTGTTATCCTAGCACTCTGGGAGGTCGAGGCAGGTGGATTGCCTAAGTTCATGGGTATGAGACCAGCCTGAGCAAGAGCAAGACCCCATCTCTAAAAATAGCTAGGCATTGTGGCGTGCACCTATAGTCCCAGCTACTTGGGAGGCTGAGACAACAAGAATCACTTAAACCCAAGAGTTTGAGGTTGCTATGAGCTATGACTCCATAGTACTTGATCAAGGGCAAGAAAGTGAGACTCTATCTCCAAAAAAAAAGGTACATTTAGCTATACTCTCCCATTTTCCCAATGTACAAGGTCCAACAATTAAGTTCACAAATTCATCCTATATAAAAGTACTACATACCTCATTGCTGAATATTGCTACAGTCACCTTTGAAGTACTCCCCTTGGTCATCTGGTGACCATAGGGATATTCAGCAATGAAGTATGTAGTACTTTTTCTAGGATGAGTTCACAAACTTAATTGTCAGACCCCCCATGTAAGTATGGTGATCTTTAGGACGCCCTGTAGTTTGTTATTCTGTAGAAAATATGCTGACTGCAAATTTGTTATTTTCTCTGAGGTTAATGTTTTGTTTGCTTGTGAACTTTTCACTTATTTGAAAATTTGTCAAGGAGAAAACAATTTCTCTTTGAGAAGAGGAAGTCAATCTTTGTGTCATAAGCAAAAATGTTATAATTTTTTTTTTTTGAAACAGAGTCTCATTTTCTTATTCTCAGTAGAGTGCCGTGGTGTCATAGCTCACAGCAATCTCTAACTCTTGGGCTCAAGTGATCCTCTTGCCTCAGCCTCCCAAGTAGCTGGGACTATAGGGACCCACCATAATGCCCATTTAGAGATGGGGGTTCCACTCTTGCTCAGGCTGGTCTCAAACTCCTGAGGTCAGCTGATCCACCAGCTCCCCTTGGGTTCCCAGAGTGCTGGAATTGCTGGCATAAGACACCAGCCCAGCCCCCAAATTTTATATTTTTTATAACTGGCCAGATTCTGAAACCTGATTCAAATGACAAACCTAAAACTTTCTTCTTGGATAACAAAAATAGTAAAAGGCTATTTATGAGGCCCACTAAATTTTTGGTCATTCAGGAAGAAAAATCTTAGTTATGGACAATCATACTATAACAGAAGTAAAGGTCAGAAAAAAGGCACAGAAATGTTTTATAACTTGTCTTTCTGAAACCTCCTTCTCAAGGCCAGTAATCAAAGGAGCCGAAAACTGTGTTCTTTGCTGTTTGTTTTCTGGTATATTATACGATAGGAGATGACTCAACAGAATTGTCGAAACAAGGGTCATGAGATCATTTTCACCAGGGATAAGGTCCACTGAAGCCACCAGTTAACCAACAATAGCCCAAAGCCATGACATGTGACACTTATCAGGTACACCCAAGCCCAACATCAAAAACTCCTCTTTTAGAAAGCCCAATATAGGGTGGTGCCTGTGGCTCAGTGAGTAGGGTGCCAGCCCCATACACAGAGGGTAGCAGTTCAAAGCTGGCTCCGGCCAAACTGTAACAAAAAAATAGCCAGGCGTTGTGGTAGGTGCCTATAGTCCCTCTCTTGAGGCAAGAGACTTGCCTAAGCCCAAGAGTTTGAGGTTGCTGTGAGCTGTGACACTACAGCACTCTACTGAGGGTGACAAAGTGAGACTCTGTCTTGACAAAAATAAATAAATAAATGAGAAGCCCAATATATTTGCTGAAAGGCAGAAGATGCTAGTCCACAACCTTCCTCAATTGCCAGGAATTTAATAAACATCTTTTACCTTTTCCTCAAACCACTTGCCCTCATTCAGAGTTCTGACTGATTTAGCCTCAGGAGCAAGTAACAAAACCCCTAAAAACCAAGTCTTCCTCCTTCAAGAGAGATCCACCATTAGAAGAAACACAAGCTAGATGAATGTTGAATTTTTATGGCAACTCTTTATGCACATATCTAGGAAAATGGTCTCACATAATTCAGTAAGACCTCAAGTTACAAGGGCCAAATGGAGTACCTTTGAAATACCTGAGCTAGTTTGCACACACAATTAGAAAAAGCTGGTTTTAGGCGGTGCCTGTAGCTCAGTAGGTAGGGCACCAGCCCCATATGCCAAGGCTGACGGGTTCCAACTTGGCCCAGGCCAGCAAAAAAACAACGACAACTACAACAACAACAAAAAAAAATAGCCGGCATTGTGGCAGGTGCCTGTAGTTCCAGCTACTTGGGAGGCTAAGGCAAGAGAATCGCTTATACCCAAAACTTGAGGTTGCTGTGAGCTGTGATGCTACAGCACTCTATGCAGGGCAACAGCTTGAGACTCTGAAAAACAAAAAAGAAAGAGAGGGAAAGAGAGAGAGAGAAGGAAGGGAAGGAAGGAGGGAAGGAGGAAAAGGAAAGAAGGAAAGAAAAAAAGAAAGAAAAAGCTGGTTTTAGAACTAGTCAAATTGAGTGGGAGATTTATTTCCAATAGCACTTAGAAGCTTCTAAAAGAAACTCTGAAAATTGGGTGGCGCCTGTGGCTCAGTGGGTAGGGCACCAGCCCCATATGCCAAGGGTAAGGGATTCGAACCTGGCCTGGCCAAACTACAACAAAAAAATAGCCAGACATTGTGGCAAGCACCTGTAGTCCCAGCTACTAGGGAGTCTAAGGGAAGAGAATTGCCTAAGCCCAAGAGCTAGAGGTTGCCGTGAGCTGTGAAGCCACAGCACTCTATTGAGAGCAATAAAGTTAGACTCTGTTTCTAAAAAAAAAAAAAAGAAAGAAAGAAAGAAAAGAAAAAAAGAAATTCTGAAAATAAAATAGCCTAAATTGAAGAAGTAAACAAAAGTATATTTGAAACATATTTAAATTAAAAAGACTTTCGAGTCTGTATTCTTTTTGCCTCCAAATGCTCCTTCTCCTGATCCTCCTATGATCTGAACTCATCATCCCTTTCTACTTATTTCCTCAGCTCTAATACATATTTTAGGCAGAGAGTTTGGGAATTCCACAACACATACATTTTCTTCTCTGGAAAGAGGGAGAAATGTATTTAAATTTGGAAGAGAGGAAACAAATGGAACTATAGAAAGAGAATAAAATGCCTGAGATTATAAAATACACATTCAAAATTTTTTTTCCTCCAAACAGGAACTAATGAATTGACACTGATGATTTATTGACCTTTAAATGCCCAGCTGGACTTCACAGTCCCTAAGAGATGTAAATCTTATCATGATTTTGAAATGCTAGCATCCTGGGAATTGGCTAAGCAGCATTCCAGCTGATATCAGATCTAAAACAAGTTAAAATCCTTTAAATGATCAAACTGTATGGTTTGAATGCCCAAAGAGTTTATACTGCAGAAATTATTTAATAACATAGAGAAGAAGGGAATGCCCCCAAACCTCCCCCCAACTCATCCTGTGAAGCTAATACTACCTTGATACCAAAGCTGGGAAAGAACACAACATCAACAACAACAGAACTACAAACACAATATTGCTTATGAATATAGATGCAAAAATTCTTAATAAAATCTTAACAAAACAAATTCAGCTGCACATTCAAAAAATAATCTACCACAATCAAGTAGGCTTCATCCCAAAGATACAAGGATGGTTCAACACACACAAATCTATAAACGTAATTTACCACATAAATCAAACCAAAAACAAAGAGCATATGATACTCTTGATAAATGCAGAAAAAGCATCTGACAAAATTCAGCAAGCACCCTTTTACGATAAAAACTCTTAACAAAATAGTGATTATGGAAAATACCTCAATATTAGAAAAGCCATATACAAATAATGAAAAACATAATAAAAACAAAAAGAAAAAACTAAAGAAAGAAAATCAACTAAAAGGAAAGCCATATACAACAAATCCACAGCCAATATTGTGCCAAACAGAAAAATTGAAAACATTCCTTCTTAGAACTAGAACCAGACATGGTTGCCCACTGTTACCACTTCTGTTCAACATAGTCCTAGAAGTTCTAGCCACAGCAATCAGGCAGGAGAAGGAAATCAAGGGTATCCAAATAGGGAAATAAGTCAAACTACTGCTCTTTGCTGATGATATGACCTTCTATCTAGGAAACTCCATAGATTCTACCAGCAGAGTCCTAGAATTGATAAATAAATTTAGCAAAGTCTCAGGTTAAAAAATCAATGTACAGGCAAGGTGCAGTGGCTCATGCCTATAATCCTAGCACTCTGGAAGGCCAAAGCAGGTGGATTGCCTGAACTCACAGGTTCAAGACCAGAGACCAGTCTGAGACAGAGCAAGACATCCTCTCTTAAAAAAAAAAATAGCTGGGCATTGTGATGAGTGCCTGTAGTCCCAGATACTTCAGAGGGTGAGGCAAGAGAATCACTTGAGTCCAAGATTTGAGGTTGCTGTGAGGAATGATGCCGTAGCACTCTACTGAGGGTGACAAAGTGAGACTCTGTATCCAAAAAAAAAAAATCAATATACACAAATCAGTAGCATTCCTATACACCAACAACAGAAAAGCTGAGAATCAAATCAAAAACTCAATACCTTTCACAATAGCAGCAAAGTAAAATGCCTAGGAATATGTCTAAACAAGGAGGTGAAAGACCTCTATAAGGATACTAGGAAACAATAAGGAAGGAATTTACTGAGAATGTAAACAAATGGAAAAACATTTCACACTCATGGATTGACAGAATCGGTATTTTTAAAACGTCTATGCCATCCAAAATGATTGACAGATTCTGTGATCCCCATTAATATTCCAATATCATTTTTTGCAGATCCAAAATAACATTTTACACTTCGTATGGAACCAGGAAAGAGCCTGGATAACCAAAACAATCTTAATCTTAATCTTAATCTTTACCAGACTTCCTGCTTTATGAAGATTGCAAAAGCAATCACAGCAACAACAAAATAAATAAGTGGAACCTATTTAAATTAAAAAGCTTCTGCAGGTTCACCACCAGTAGCATAGAGATTAAGGTGCCAGTCACATACACCAAGGCTGGTGGGTTTGAACCCAGCCCAGGTCAGCTAAACAACAATGACAACTGCAACAAAAAAGTAGCCAGGTGTTGTGGTGAGCCCCTGTAGTCCCAGCTACTTGGGAGGCTGAGGCAAGAAGAATCACTTAAGCCTAAGAGTTTGAGGTTGCTGTGAGATGTGATGCCATAACACACTACCAAGGGTGACATAGTGAGATTCTGTCTCAAAAATAAAAAATAAAATAAAAAGCTTCTGCACAGCCAAGGAAACAATCAATAGAGTGAATAGAGAGAATGCGAGAAAATGTTTGCATGCTATATGTCCAAGAAATGGGCTAATAATCAGAATCTTAAAGAACTCATGAAAAGAAGCAAGAAGGGTTCAGTGCCTATGGGTCAAGCAGCTAAGGTGCCAGCCACATACACAGAGCTGGTGGGTTTGAATCCAGCGCAGACTTGCCAAACAACAATGACAACTACAACCAAAATATAGCCAGGCGTTGTGGCGGGCACCTGTAGTCCCAGTTACTTGGGAGGCTGAGGCAAGAGAATCTCTTAAGCCCAAGAACTGGAGGTTGCTGTGAGCTGTGATGCCACAGCACTCTACCCAGGGCAACAGCTTAGGGCTCTGCTTCAAAAAACAAAAAAGAAAAGAAAAGAAGCAAGAAGATATCAAATAACCCCATTAAAAAGTGGGCAAAGACATGAACAGAAGTTTTTCAAAAGAAGATAGACTAACAACCAATAAATAGATTTAAAAATGCTCAGCATCTTTAATAATCAGGGAAATGCAAACCAAAAGCCCAATGAGATATCACTTAACTCCAGTGAAAATTACTTTTATCCAAAAGTCCCAAAACAATGGATCCTGGCATGGATGCAAAGAGACACTTATACACTGTTGGTGGGGCCAGGCATGGTGACTCATGCCTATAATTCTATTACTCTGGGAGTCCAAGGTGAGAGGCTCTCTGGAGGTCAGGTGTTGGAGACCAGCCAGAGTAAATGAGACCCTGTCTCTACTAAAAAAAGAAAAACTAGCCAGAGGTGGATTCTACTAAAATTAGAAAAACTAGGTGGGCATGGTGGTGCACACCTTTAGTCCCAGCTAGGTGGGAGGGTGAGAGATGAGGATCACTTGAGCCCAGAAGTTTGAGGTTGCTGTAAGCTATGACCTCACAGCACACTAGCCTGGGGCAATCAGCTCTCTCTCTCTCTCAAAAAAAAAAGACACTGTTTGTGGAAACTCAAACTAGTACAATCTCTCTGGAAAGTTGTAAGGAGAGACTTCAAAGAACTGAAAGTGGATGGATCTATCTTTTGCTCAGCAATCCAATTACTAGGTATTTACGTAAAGGAAAAAAAGTCGTTTTATAAAAAGGACATTTGCATCATTCACAATTGCAAAGATATGGAAACAACCCAAGTACCCATTAACTCAGGAGTGGATTAATGAAATGTGGTACATGTGTGTCATGGATTATTACTCAGTCGTAAAAAAAAATAGTGAACTAATACATTTTGAAACAACCTGGATGAAAGTGAAGACCATCTCCCTAGGTAAAGTATCACAAGAATGAAAAAAACAAAGACCACACATGTTCACTTTTAAAATGGAACTAAATGATCAACAGGCATGCATTCATATGACTAGCCAGAGGTGGATTCTACTAAAATTAGAAAAACTAAGTGGGCATGGTGGTGCACACCTTTAGTCCCAGCTAGGTGGGAGGGTGAGAGATGAGGATCACTTGAGCCCAGAAGTTTGAGGTTGCTATAAGCTATGACCTCAGAGCACACTAGCCGAGGGCAATCAGCTCTCTCAAAAAAAAAAGACACTGTTGGTGGGAACTCAAACAAGCACAATCTCTCTGGAAAGTTGTAAGAACTATCACCTCTGGATAGCCAGTGGAAATCAAGCAGATGGGAGGGGGTCGGAGGGTATGGGTGAATTCACACCTAACAAGCACAACAAACATTATCTGGGGGATAGATATAATTATAACCTTGGCTAAAACAGTACAGAACCAATGCATAGGACATAGCCTGTGGCCAGTGAGTAGGGTGCCAGCCCCATACACAGAGGGTGGAGGGTTCAAATCCAGCCCCAGCCAAACCACAACAAAAAAATAGCCAGGCGTTGTGGCAGACGCCTGTAGTCCCAGCCACTAGGGAGGCTGAGGCAAGCGAATCATGTAAGCCCAAGAGCTGGATGTTGCTGTGAGCTGTGTGACACTGCCATGGCACTCTACCAAAAAATAAAAAAATGAAGAAGTAATGCATATAACCAAGACATTTGTACCCTTGTAACATTCTGAAATAAGAAAATAAAAACTGGGGGCAGGGAAAAGAACTATCATATGATCCAGCTACTGGGAGTTTATCTAAAAGAAAGGAAATCATTATATCAAAGAGACATCTGCATCCACCATGTCTATTGCAGCACTATTCACAATAGTCAAGATATGGAGGGCTGGGCACAGTGGCTCACGCCTATAATCCTAGCACTTGTGAGGCCAAGGCAGGTAAATCACCTGAGCTCACAGGTTCGAGACCAGCCTGAGCAAGAGCGAGACCCCCATCTCTAAAAATAGCCAGATGTTGTCATGCCTGTAGTCCCAGCTAACCTGGGAGGCTGAGGCAAGAGAATCACATGAGCCCAAAAGTTTGAGTTTGCTGTGAGCTATGATGCCACAGCACTCTACCAAGGGTGACAAAGTGAGATTCTATCTCAGAAAAAAACAAACATAAAAATAAAAAAGATATGGAATCAACTTTGGTGTCCATAAACAGATAAATAGATAAGGAAAATGGGATATGTATATACACTATGGAATACTATTCAGCCATTTAAAAAATAACTACATCATGTCATCCTCAACAACATGAAAAACTGGCATTATGTTCACTGACATTATGTCGAGTGAAATAAGGCAAGAACAGAAAGTTAAACACTATGTGTTCTCACTCTTCTGGAAGCTAACAAATGTTGATCTTATATGAATAAAATGTCACAGGATACTACTGACTGTGAAGAGAAATTTGATAAAGAATATGCAATTAGTTAGACAAAGTAATAAGTTCTAGTATTCTATATCACTGTAGGATGACTATCATTAACAGTACTATATATAATATATAGTTTCAAATAGCCAGAAAGAGAATAGTAAATATTCCCAATGTAAGAAAACATAAATGAGATGATGGATATGCTAATTGCCCTAATCTACTATTCATTGTATGTATTTAATACATACATTATATGTATGAATTTATATACAATTATTTAATTTAAAATTTTAATTAATTTTAAAAATCTCTTTCAATGACTTAATTTTTTTCCTTGAATAAATTATTTTTAATTTTTTAAATATTTATTTATTTTGAAACATAGTCTCACTTTGTCACCTCTGATAGTGTTCTGTGGCATCATAGCTCACAGCAACCTCAGACTCTTGGGCTCAAGCAATTCTCTTACCTCAGCCTCCCCAGTAGCTGGGACCATAGGCGCCTGCCACAATGCTCGCTATTTTTTATTTATTTTTTTGAGACAAAGTGCTTGCTGCCCTCAGTAGAGTGTTGTGGCCTCATAGCTCACAGCAACCTCAAATTCTTGGGATCAAGTGATTCTCCTGCCTCAGCCTCTCAAGTAGCTGGGACTACAGGACCCAGCTATTTTTTAGAGACAGTCTCGCTTTTGCTCAGGCTGGTCTCAAACCTGTTAGCTCAGGCAATCCCCCCACCTCAGCCTCTCAGAGTGCTAGGATTGCAGGCTATTTTTTAGATATAGGGTCTCACTCTAACTCAGGCTGGGTTTGAACAAATGAGCTCAGAAGATCCACCTGCCTTGGCCTCCCAGAGGAATTACAGGCATGACCCACAGAACCTAGCCTGGTTTTTTTCTAAATTTTGGGTTAATGTGAGGGTACAAATTAAAACATCACAATATTTGAATTTGTTAGGCACAGTCCCCCTTGTTTTTATGTCCTAGACCCAAAAGTTGTGCCATATACCCCTACATTGTAACCATTCAGTGGGAGTACCCCAAACTACCCCTCCCCCCAACTTTAATTGAAATGAGTTTTTCTCCTCTGTGGGCATGTATTAGATGGTCTACTACTTTTATGTTAATATTGAGTACATTGGATATTTGCTTTTCCATTCTTGTGATACTTTCCTGAGAATAATGTGCTTCAGCTCTATCTAGGTTAATACAAAATATGTGATGTTACTATCTTTTTTATAGCTGAGTAGTATTCCATGGTATGCATGTACCACAGTTGGTTAATCCATTCCTTAGTTGATGGGCATTAGGTTGTTTCCACTTCTTGGAAATTGTGCATATGTCCTTATGATAAAATGATTTTTTTCTTCTGGGTAGATGCCTAGTAGTGGGATTGTGGGATCAAATGAAAGATCTAATTTGAGTTCTTTGAGGATTCTCCATGCTTCTTTCTAAAGAGGCTGTTGTTAGTGTGGAGGGTGGAGTCCCACCAACCATGTAAAAGTGTTCACTTCTCTCCACATGTGTGCCAGCATCTGCAACTTTGGGATTTTATAATGTGGGCTAATCTTACTGGGGTTATGTGGTATCTCAGGGTGCGTTTGATTTGAATTTCTCAGATGATTTGGGTTGATGAGCATTTTTTCATGTTTGTTAGCCATTTGCCTGTCTTTCTTAGAGAAGGTCTTGTTCATGTCTCTTGCCCAATGGTAGATGGGCTTGTTATCTCTTTCTTTGTTGATTAATTAACTTTGTTATTTGAGTTCTCTATAAATCCAAGTAATCAAACCTTTGTCAGATTTATAATATGCAAATATCTTTTCCCATTCTGAAGGTTGTCTATTTGCTTTGATTGTTGTGTCCTTAGCTGTGCAGAAACTATTCAGTTTAATTAAGTCCCATTTGTTAATTTTTGTTGTTGCAATTGCCACAGAAGTCTTCATAAAATCTTTACCCAGTTCAGATATAACTTGCTCCAGTGCTCCACGAGGGCAAAGGGAAGCCCAAGTGCCCATCGATCCATGAATGGATCAACAAATTGTGGTATATGTACACCATGGAATACTATGCAGCCATTAAGAAGGATGGAGACTTTATGTCCTTCATGTTCACATGGATGGAGCTGGAGAATGTTCTTCTGAGCAAAGTATCACAAGAATGGAGGAAAAAGTATCCAATGTACACACTTTTATTATGAAACTAATTTATACCTTTTATATGAAAGTTATAGCCAAGTAGCCTAAGAGTGTGGGGAGGGGGGAGGGAGAAGGGAGGGGGGAATGGGTGGAGGGAGGGGGATTGGAGGGACCATTTTTGAGGTCTATCTTACAGGGGTGCAAGTGAAACTCTCTAAGAGTAGAATCAGAATGTTTTAAAACTATAACTAAGAAAATGACATGAAGGCTGTGTTGATCAGTTTGATAGAAGTATTTTGGATTGCATGTGAAAACCCCACACTGTACCCCAGAAGTGTATTAATGTACATAGTTACCATTCATTAAAAAAAAAAGAGAGAGATTTAACTCTGCTTTTAGAATATGTCAGCCTAGCTCCCCAGGTTCCCATATCTTCCTAGAACCTAGAGGTTGTCCTGTGATAAAATCCACTGTGTGTTAGAGAACACCTCAGGTTGCTACCTTAGTCCATTGGTGCTGCTATTAACAAAAGACTTGAGACTGAGTAATTTATAAAGAATAGAAATTTATTTTCTAACAGTTCCGGAGTCTGGGAATTTCAAGACCAAGATGTCAGCATCTCATGAGGGACTATTTGCTGCATCCTCCCATAGCAGAAGGCAGAAGGGCCAAAACAGGATGAACAATGTCCTCATATGGGAGGAGAGCAAAAGAAAGTAAACACACTTCCAGTGATTACTTAATGTCCTGGTTTCTAACAAACTTGCATCAGGGACCTAATGGGGCAAACAAACAATAGCCTCTGGCAGCCAGTGCCAAAGCTTAGCATTCCACAAGCCTGTCCTCTGGTTCACTCTCTGGAATTAGGAGTCATAGTATCTCATTGCTTTGATTTAAAAGCTCTCTGATGCCTTCAAAAATAGTTTTTGTAGTTCATCTGACCTTTTATAATTTGTTGTGGTAGGACCATTGGGATGCTGCAAATGATTACATCCCACTTGGAGGTGATGAGGACAGGTCTACCCACTCTTCCTGGAAGGAGTTTGGCCCTGTGCCAAGTACCACAATGCCCATAACCCCCACCCAAAAGATTTTCTTAACATACCAGCTCTGCAAGCTGATGAGTCTTTGTATTTCTCAGTGACCCTAGGCCACAGAAAACCATACAATGGGCCCACATCCAGCAGCCATCTCTCTAGGACCAGAGGGAGCAGCCTGAATGTGATCAGAGGCATTTGCCACAGATGCTGTCCTAGACTTAGTGCAGAGACAATGAGGAAAAAACATTCATGCTCAGTTTCACTATCAAAGCAGAAGAAAATGGAATGCACATGCAACATGTTAACCTCTCCAACTACCTCTAGTGTCTTGTTCCCACCTTACTGGTCTCAGGGTACAAACAGGATATGAAACATGAAGCTCTAAGGGGCCACCAAAAATGAAGATATTGGTCAAGACAAACACAAACATTTGGAAGACAACTTAAAATCTCTAGCTAGACAGATTAGTGAGATTCTTGTCCTATGCAAGACCAGTTTGACAAGACTGACAGAGATAACTGATGCACAGACACCAACACAAAGAATCAAGGATAATGAAGAAACATGGGAAGAGCAAGTACATTCCAAATAAAAGAACAAGATAAATCTATAGAAACTGACCTGAATGGAGATTTGTGATTTCCCTAATAGGAAATTCAAAGTAATGGTCATGAAGATGTTTATTGAGGTCAGGAGAGCAATGCTAGATCAAACTGAGAATTTCAGCAAAGAGATAAGAAGTATTTAAAAAGTACTACAACAGAACTCATAGAAATGATGAAATCTATAACTAAACTAAAAATTCAGTAAAGGAGATCAAAGGTCAACTAAATCAAGCAGAAGAAAAGATCAGTAAATTCAAAGGTAGATCATTGGAAATCATATAATCTGAGGGGCAAAAAGAAAAAAAAAGATTGAAAAAGAGTGAGGATTATAGAAGAGACTATGGGACACCATCAACTATAAAAACATATGCATCATTACAAGAAGGGAAAAAGGAAAAGAAAAAATATTCAACAAAATAGCATCAGACAACTTCCCAAGACAAAGGAAGAAAATAGAAATCCAGATCCAGGAATCCCAAAGGACACCAAATAAGATGAATCCAAAGAGACTCATCCCAAAACACATCATAATCAAATCACCAATAAAGGCATCATAATCAAATCATCCATAAAGGCAAAGAGTTTTGAAAACTATAAGGGAAAGGAAAATTGCTATATACCAAGGAACCCCAGTAAGATTATCAGTGGATTTTTCCAGGTCAAAGGGGATGAAAGTTGTTGAAGATAATCTATTCCCTGCTTAAGAGTACCCAAAGTGAGTAACAACTTTGGGTTGCAACTACAGTAGAACTTTCAACCACCCTTGGAACTATATAGATGGATTAGATGTTAATAATTGGCACAGACCAAATAACCTAAGAAGTGTGTGCACATGTGTTCGGGGTGGGAGTTGGAGTTTTGCTGTCCTCCTCATAGTTTTCTCCAAGTAACTGGAGAGAATACTAGTGAGCCTTAAATGATGCTCTTTCTAATATGTTTATTTAACTCAGTTAAACTCAAGCTTCTTTGTTTTACATGACCCCAAAATAGGTTTTCAAATGTTGACATAGAGGGAGGTGGAACAAGATAGGGAACCAGAAGGATTATTCATCTGAGCTCTCCTAGAATAACTGTGGAAAAAGAGAAAACCCAGCCATACCTGGTGCAGGGACCTTACCCGGAGTAATAGCTCAGGGAGCACAGCAAGGAGGTGGAGACCTGCATACAGCATATGATCCAGAGCAGTGAAAAATCTGATGAATTAGGCAAGTGAGTGTGACTGGCTGGGATCAGCTGGCCCCCCACAGAGGTCCAGGATGACAGGAAGCCTTGCCAGAGTTTTCAGTTGTTGGGGGAAGCTGCACATTGAGTGGAAAGCTTGGAAGAGTGGATGGACTCAAACAGTATACAGCAACCAGGTTTGAATGCTGGTTGGAATGGATCTGCCATAAGATTGGTTGCTGGCATTAATGAATATTGATGCGAAAATTTTCAACAAGATCCTAACCAACAGAATCCAGCAACATATCAAACAAATCATACACCATGATCAAGTGGGTCTTATCCCAGGATCTCAAGAATGGTTCAACATACGTAAATCTATAAATATAATTCATCACATAAACAAATTAAAAAACAAAGACCACATGATTCTCTCAATCGATGCAGAAAACGCTTTCTATAACATCCAGCATCCCTTTATGATCAGAACACTTAAGAAAATTGGTATAGAAGGGACATTCCTTAGACTGATAGAGACCATCTACAGCAAACCTACAGCCAATATTGTATTGAATGGAGTTAAA